>CAUYLG010021228.1:0-34171 GCA_963573385.1 Cacajao melanocephalus | reverse complement strand
CACCATATGAGGACAGGGTGCTTCTCCTCTATGGAGGATGTGGCATTTCAGGCACCATCTTGGAAGCAGAGTCCAGGTCCCTGCCAGGCAACCAAACCTGCTGGCACCTTGGTCATGGACTTTCCAGCCTCCAGAACTGTGAGCCAGGTAAATTTCTATTCATTATCAATTACCTGGTCCATGGTATTCTGTTATAGTGGCACAAAATGGACTGAGACAGATACTATCTAGTGATAGGATAGACGACGAGAATCTCCTTCACCCAGATCCTGCAGCCACAGAAGAGCCAATGCTCTTTGGAGAGTTAATCTCACCCAAGCCGCCAGCAGCAGCTACAGCAAACAGCAATCTTCCTCTACACTCTTGTGTGTCTCCTTTATCAGTACGAGTTTCCACCATTATTTTGCTCACAAGGGAACCATTCTCCAAAGCCCAGAGTAATTACAGAGTCCAGAAGTCTTGGGGCTATCTGAATTTGAAGTAGATTCAGGGCTCAAGAGAGCCAAGAAGTCGTATCAGTGCTAGGAATCTGGACCCCAGGCAGACAGTGTAGATAACCCGCCCCAACAGAGGTGCGGGGTAGGTTATCAAACCTACCCACAAAGTAGCAAACACATGTATTGATCACTATGGGCCCTTTCCTTCCACCTGGAGGTTAGCAGGAACTTTCAAAGGTTCAGCATCATCCCATATCCCATTGTCTCCTTCATGCACAAAAAAGAGAGACTCCCTCAACTCTGGGCAGGAGACATGGACTCACATTCTCCTTATTCTCATTTTTCGCCCACTAAGCCATTTCACAGGAAGTTAGCCGTGGTTTGTGGATTTTTAAATCTTTCTGGGAGGAGAAGGATTTACTAGTGATAAGACATAAAAATGCAAATATTTTATTGATGAAATATGCATATAAAGTGCTTGATATAGTGCCTGACATGAAAAAAACACTCAATAACTGTTAGCCATTAGTATTTATATCATTCTTTTTAATATGCACCATTGACTGGGTGCAGTGGTTCACGCCTGTTATCCCAGCACTTTGGGAGGCTGAGGCAAGAGGATCACTTGAGCCCATGAGTTCAAGACCAGCCTGGGCAACATAAGAAGACCCCATCTCTACAAGAAAATCTTTAAAAATTACCTGGGTATGGTGGCATGTGCATACAGTCCCAGCTACTCAGGAGGCTGGGGTGGGAGGATCAATTGAGCCCAGGAGGTTGAGGCTGCAGTGAGCCATGATGTTACAAAAAATAGTTAGAATGAATAAGATCTAGTATTTGCCGGCACAATAGGGTGACTATAATTAAAATAATTTAATTGTACATTTTTAAATAACCAAAAGAGAATAATCAGATTGTGACACAAAGGAAAACGCTTGAGATGACAGATACCCCATTTAGCCTGATGTGATAATTACACATTGCATGCCTGCAATATCTCATGTAACCCATAAACATATGCACCTACAATGTAATCACAAAAACTAAAACTAAATATAAAACAAGCATTTATCATCTCATTGTCTGTGGATCTGGAACCCACAAGCCTACTCAGCTAAGTGGTTCTGGCTTAGGGTCTCCTATGAGGCTGCAGGTAAGATGTCAGCCAGGACTTCAGTCATCTGAGAGTTTCTGGGGCTGAAGGCTATGCTTCCAGGCTCACTTGTGTGGTTGCCTCTGTTCCTTACTGGCTCTTAGAGACCTCAATTCCTCACTGCATAGGCCTCTCCATAAAGTGCCTGAGTGTCCTCGAAATACGGCAGCCAGCTTCCTCCAAAGCGACTGATCCAAGAGAGAGAGAGAAAGAGCCAACAGTGGAAGCTGCAGTCTTTGATGATGTAATGGCGGAAGTGACATCACATCATTTCTGCACTATTGGTCACGCAAGATCCAACATGGATCTTTCCGGCGTGGAACTATACAAGGGTGTGAATGGCAGCAGGCAGGGATCCTTGGGGCCATCTTGGAATGTGGCTACCTCAGAGGAAACCTGGAAGGCTGGGAACAAGGACACATGAGAGGCTTTTTTTTTTTTTCTTTTTTTTGAGACAGAGTCTCTCTCTTGTCACCCAGGCTGGAGTGCAATGCCAGGATCTTGGCTCACTGCAATCTCCGTCTCCTGGGTTCAAGCGATTCTCCTGCCTCAGCCTCCTAAGTAGCTGGGGTTACAGATGCACGCCACCACACCTGGCTAATTTTTGTATTTTTAGTAGAAATAGGGTTTCACCATGTTGGCTAGGCTGGTCTCGAACTCCTGACCTCGTGATCTGCCCGCTTCAGCCTCCCAAAGTGCTGGGATTACAGGCGTGAGCCACTGCACCCAGCCAAGAGAGACTGTTCTACACTTTTTAATTATGTTATTTTTAAACTTGAAACCGTATTTCCTATTTAAAATATTAGTGTTAGAGAGAAAGAGAGAGAATGCCCTCAGGAACAACCAGCAGCCTGGATCACAGTTTGAGACTCCCAGTACCAGAGCCGAGAGTCTCAAACTAGGCCAACAGGTATACTTGGGGAGCACATAAAAAGCTACAGCACAAACATCACCATCTTCCTGGAGCATGAATAAACTTTAGCAGAGTAATAGTAATTTAAAATACATGCGGTACAAAGTAGAATGCAGAGTTCACAAATAGCTAAGATAAAACAGAAGACTTCAAAGGAAATTTCCCCCTTGCAGAGGTTATTTTGGCCCACACTCCACAGGGTATGAATTCATTCTCTTCTTCTCTCAGGGATAGTTTGTTAACAGTTTGAAAACCACTTGAGCAAACCGCCCTCCAGAGTCACACACAAAAAAATCAATCTTATTACTAAAATATAAATTTTATTTCAATAAAAATTGTAGTAATGAGCTTGATTATCTACCCTTTTCACCTGACTTGGCTACAAATGACTGCCAACTGTTTAAAAAAAAAAATCCAATCTACCCTCAGAGCCAATATGCTATTACTTTAAAGATTACAGGCAGGCTGGGCACGATGGCTCATGCCTGTAATCCCAGCACTCTGGGAGGCCAAAGTCGGTGGATCACCTGAGGTCAGGAGTTCAAGACCAGCCTGACCAACATAGTGAAACCGCGTCTCTAATAAAAATACAAAAATTAGCCAGATATGGTGGTGGGCATCTGCAGTCCCAGCTACTCAGGAGGCTGAGGCAGAAGAATCTCTTGAACCTGGGAGGCGGAGGTTGCAGTGAGCTGAGATCGAGCCACTGCACTCCAGCCTGGGTGTGGGCGACAGAGCAAGACTCTGTCTCAAAAAATATATATATAGGCAAAGGGGGTTGCCCATGTTCTCAGCATTGGCAGCAGCAGCATCAAAACATGGCACACACTCCACTGATGTCTGTCCAGAAGGGGCAACACTCATGTGAAACCACCGGCTTCGATTTGGCTTTGTTGTTGTTTTGTTCTTTTTCAGAGACAGATTCTCATTCTGTTGCTCAGACTGGAGTGCAGTGGTGGGATCATAGCTCACTGCAGCCTTGAACTCCTAGGCTCAAGCGATCCTCCTGCCTCAGCATCCCCAGTAGCTGGGGCTACAGGTGCACACCAGCACGCCTTGTCAATTTAAAAAAAATTGTAGAAATGGGGTCTTGCTCTATTGCCCAGACTGGTCTCAAATTTCTGGCCTCAAGTGATCCTCCTGCCTTGGCCTCACAAAGTGCCGGGATTACAGGCATAATCCAGCCACTGTACCTGGCCCCTGCTTTTTTTTTTTTTTTTTTTGGAAATGGAGTTTTGCTCTTGTTGCCCAGGCTGGAGTACAATGGTGCAATCTTGGCTCATCGCAACTTCTGCCTCCCAGGTTCAAGTGATTCTCCTGCCTCAGGCTCCCAAGTAGCTGGGATTACAGGCACGCACTACTGCATCCAGCTAATTTTTGTATTTTTTGTAGAGATGGGGTTTCTCCATGTTGGTCAGGCTGGTCTCCAACTTCTGACCTCAGGTGATTCACCCAGCTCAGTCTCCCAAAGTGCTGGGATTACAGGCGTGAGCCATCACACCCAGGCTTTCTTCTTTTTTAATGTAGCTCATGACCACAAATGGAGTTTGGGTTCCTTGCTCTTTTTCCCATTTGGTACTTTTCTTTCTCTCCCATGCACTCCCCTTCAAACCAAAAGTGAATCTTGTTATTTCTTGAATAATGTATAGATGCTGAAGGAATGAAAAACCTGAACTCTAGAGTCTATCTGAATCCAAATTCTAGCTGCCCCACTCAGTTGCTGTGTGACTCTCAGTAAATTCTTACCCTCTCTGAACCTGTTTCTTCACTTGGAAAATGAAAGTATATATATATATGGCTCTTAGCCAGAATTCAGCCTAGGGTAACCATTCAACCATTCAATAAATATTAGTATCATCAAGGAAATCACTTCTGATCAATTAATTTTCATTAAGCAATGAAGGTCTATCACAGTCATGACTTGTGATCAACCAGTCTGACAAAAGACTCATAACACTTTACATTTTTGTAATTTCCCTAGATTCCAAATTCTCCATAAGAGCAAATACAGTTTTTATAATCAGACATAGAGCTGGTATTCACTGTCTGCTCATCTCAACCCTTAGCCACTGGCCACCAGTTTCCGGGTTAGCTGTTCCAACCTGAGAGCACAGCTACTCCAATCAGAGGCAGAGAGGCTCATCTTGTGTTTTCTTGTTGATTTCCCTTGGTTTTGTAAAAATAAATAACCAGTAAAATGGGGATCCACCCTTCAGACAGCAAGTAACTTCCTAAGCTAAGGTGAACAAGAAGAAATTGAAATGTCTTTCCCCAGATCAAATTCCCTACCCTCTCCCATCTGCCCACCCTGGGCTCCAACACTCAGGAGAGGAGCCATAAGTGGTTCTCGTGATGCTTTCCAGCTGGGTAATCAATCATGATCAAAAGCAGGGGCGTGGGAGCCCTGCTAACACGGAGTGACGGGAGAAAATCAGGCTGAATTAAAGAAGGGTACATTCTGGAGTGTGTTTTACAACCCCATTCGTTCTAAGCACATAAGGATTTCAAATCAAGGAGCATCCGCACACAAACTCTTGGATTATTTAAGAGATAAGGCGGATCCAAAATTAGCATATAGATCAGAGGCACGCAACTGAGTGCTACTAAAGTGGGATATAAATGCCTGGGTGGGGAATAAAATAGTTTTTTTTGGAAGAAAGCTTTACAACATTCCAAAATCTTGTCCAGGAAGTGTGAACTGTAAGTCAGATGAACCCTAAAATCAATGGACTGAGCTGTGCCCCCCCAAAATTGATATGTTGAAGCCCTAACCTCCATCGTGATGGTATTATGAGGTGGGTTTTTTGAAAGACTGTCAGTTTAGATGAGATTGTGAGGGTGAGATCTTCGTGATGGAATTAGTGTCCTTATAAGAAAAGATACCAGAGGCCTTGCTTTCTTGCTCCATCTCTCCTCTTCTCTCTCTCTCTCTTTCTCTCTCTCTGTCTCTCTGTCTCTCCCTCTCTGTCTCACCCCCGCTCCACCTTCCTCCCTCATGTGAGAATGCAGAGAGAAAGCAGCTTTTTGCAAGCCAGGAAGAGGGTCCTCTGGGAGCTACATCAGCCAGATTGTGAGGCTCCTCAGCCTCCATAACTGTAAGAAATAGATTTCTGTTGCTTAAGCCATCCAGTTGACACTATTTTGTGATAGCAGCCTGATAGGGTTTGGATTTGTGTCCCTGCCGAAATCTCATGTTAAATTGTAATCCCCAGTGTTGGAGTAGGTGATTGGATCATGGGGGCAGATTTCCCCCTTGCTGTTCTCATGATAGTGAGTGAGTTCCCACAAGATCTGGTTGTTTAAAAGTGTGTAGCACATTCCTCTTTGCTCACTTCCTCCTCCTCCAGCCATGTAGGACGTGCCAGCTTCCCCTTCACCTTCTGCCATGATTGTAAGTCTCCTGCAGCCTCCTTAGCTATGCTTCCTGCACAGCCTGCAGATCTGTGAGCCAATTAAACCTCTTTTCTTTATTAATTACCTATTGTTAGGAATTTCTTTATAACAGTGCAAGAACAGACTAATACACAGCCTAAACTGACTAAGACGCCCATTCTGACCCATTCTAACACCCAAACTAATTAAGTCCCACTTTGAGCCCTTCACTATAGTGTCACCTTGGGGCAAGTCACCTAACTTCTCCAAACCTTTGTTTCCCACCAGGAAAATGGAAATGACAGTACCTCTCCTTCCTACCCCACAAGCCAATCAGGAGGATCAAAAGGAACATGGCAAGCAAATACTTTCTAAACTGTAAAGTGCTGTGCTCATGCAAGACAGCAGTCCTCTCTTTTTATGGAATTATTTATACTCTACCTGGTTATAACAGAGGATTTATGGTAGACGTCACCAAGGCTCTTTATTTTGAATTTCAAGAGAGAAATAAGAATCTTTGTTATCTGTAGAGACCCAAATATAATTTCCATGAGGCATAAATATAATATAAATATACTTTACCTAATAAACCCTTTGCTCAGACATAGTGAAAAGATAAATCCCCCTTTAACCTAATGAAGTTTGAGTCAGTCACATATTCTAAATTCACTGAACAGAAATGCTAGTGGGTACCTACTATGTGCAGTACCCAGCACGATGTCTAGCACTGAAACATACAGGGTATACACCAGCACCTCCACCAAACCTATATCCAGCATGCAAAACATACCCTTTTCAAGTTGGAAGTACCTAGATAGATTTTTTGGAGTTCAAAAGGTCTTAATGCAACTGGCTCCAGTTCCTATCATTTTATCTTTGAAACATCGGTTAAGTCTTCTCTAAGACATCGCTTTACACACATGGAAACTTGAGACCATCCATCCTTCAAGTGTCTCAGGACAATTAGCGATATTGAAGGTGAAGGACCTAGCATAGTACTAATAGATTTTTCAACAAATGGTAGCTACTGTTATTTCTCATCATTGCAGATTTTAAGGTGCCAATTCTCAGAGCACTTCAGATAAAACTCCTGCATTTCTTAAGGCAAAAAAACAATGGCATTAACTTTTTTTTTTAATTAACCTAAGTTCCCATCACATTTAGAAAAGAGATCACAATGATAAACACTTGTTCTGTCTCTCTTTTTTAAAAATTTACAGTTCTTACGTGTGACACGTACTGTGGTACTTAGTGTCACCCTACAAAGAATAAATTTAAATTGAAGAAAGAGAAACAGGGGGAGAGTCCTTGTTTGGGTTTAATTTGTATTTGAGTACAATCAAATTCTATCCTAGAAGCTAGTCATAAAACTGAAAGGAAGGAAAAGAATGGCTAATTAAGCTCTGACACTAAAAGCTCTTTCTTTATTGCTATTTCCTTAAGTCCTAACAATTGGTCAGGCACAGGGGCTTAGCTGTGCCATTCTAGTTAACGGTCGGTTACAAATTTCCACCATAAACTCATCTTCCTTCCAGCAACTTAAATCTCAGGCACCCGGATGTAATAAGGAGTGAAAGCTCTTAGGCCCAGGGCAATTTCTCTCTCAATCCCAATCTCCCTTCCCCCATCCCTATCCCACCACAATAACTGTTAGGAAGGGCTTTTGGTTGCATGCCCAGAAACCTAACTCTAGCTAAATTAATCAAGAAATGCATACACTGGTTTATCCAGCTGAGGTCATTTACGGAAAGGGAGTGCTAAGATTTGAATGTGTCTCTTCTAAAATTCATGTTGAAACTTAATCCCCATTGCAGTGGTATTAAGAGGTGAGGCCTTTTAGGAAGAGATTAAGTCAGGAGGACTTAGCCCTTAGGAATGGATTCATGCCTTACTAAGGGGTAGAGGGAACTAACTTTGGCCCTTTTGCCCTTCCACCTTCCACATGTGAGGATACGGCATTCATGCCCTCCAGAGGACACAAGGCACCACCTTAGAAGCAAGGAACAGAGCCCCTTACCAGACACCAAATGTGCCTGTGTCTTGATCCTGGACTCCTCAGCCTCCAGAACTGTGAGAAATAAGTTTCTGTCCTATATAAGTTACCTAGTCTCAGGTATTTTGTTACTGCAGCAGAAACAGATTAAGACAGGAAGAGACAAGAACCAGAGCCCCAGGGACTAGAAACAGGACTCACTGCCACCAAGACACACATATACTCTCTCTCTCTCTCTCCCTCTCTCTTTCCATTTCTCTTCTTTGTTTGTCTTTGCTCAGCCTTATTCTCCATCTCTCTCCATGTGGGAGGACAAGCAGAGGCTGGCAGCTCCAGATTTATATCCTCTCTGTTCAGGAACCACAGTAAATTAATCCCCAGGGAAGCTTCTGATGCATGTGCAGCTCCATGGCCTCACATTGCTGGGCGGATGGAGCCTGATGTTTCACCAGACATGTGCCACTTACCCACCATAGCAGATACTGGCAATGCCCGCCCCTGTCCCTTGGACCCTCCCCATCCCATACAAGCTGAAGGCATCCCTCTGCAGACACCTGCAACTCCCCACCTGAAGGCCTTTTCTTGGCCAAGGTGAGATAGGCCAGAAGTTCTAGAATGTCAAAGTCCCTGAGAGCAACCCTTGGTCAACGTCAGACGAGCAATGAAAGATAAATATCTCAGTTTTCTCAACACTCAGGAGGGACACTTTGAGGTAGGTTCCACGCATCAACCAAAGCTCACCAAAAGGATCGAGCCCTGGCTATCCATAAAAGTAACTCACTCATTACCTTGCTCTGTTTTGGTTTAAATTTCCTTGTCTCATTTTGCCCTGTGATGGTTAATTTTATGTGTCAACCTGACTGGGCCACTGAGTGCCCAGGAAATTAGTAAAGCATCATTCCGGGTGTTCCTGTGAAGCTGTTTTGGGATGAGATTAACATTTAAGTGGGTAGACTGAGGAGAGCAGGTTGCGCTTCAGGTGTGGGTGGTCCTCATCAAATCAGGTGAAGGTTGAAATAGAACAACAGGCTGACCCTTGCCTGAGTAAGAGACATTTCCTCCTGCCCGAAGGTCTTCAGACCGAACCATCAAAATGTTCCTGCCTTTCGACTCAAACTGAAACATTTCTCTTTCCGGATCTCGAGCCTGCTGGCTTTCAGACTGGAACTACACCATTGGCTCTCCTGGATCTCCAGCTTACTGATCCATCCAGCAGGTCTTAGGACTTGTCAGCCTCCATAATCACATACAGACACACACACACACACACACACACACACACACGTATATATATATATATACACACATACATATATATATACACACATACATATAAAAGTGCATATAGACACATATATATATATACACATACATATGTGTGTATGTGTATATATGTATATGCATATATATGTGTGCATGCATGTGTGTGTGTGTGTGTGCGTGTGCACAGGTGCTATTCTATTGGTTCTGCTTCTCTAAAGAACCCGGACTAATATACTCCCATTCTCCTACTGGAGCTTCTCAGAGTCACTCTACAAATAAACCATTCACGCGGAAATCCTCATCACAGGATCTGCCTGTGGGAAAACCCAGCCTAAGACACCCATGACTTTCATAGGAGAAGAAAGAGCTCCAGGATTGGCAGCCTTACTGAACCACGTGGAAGAGGAAAGGAGAGCACCTAAACGAAAGGGTACTGAGCAATTAAAATAACCTAAACCCACGCTGGTCGGTCCACTGAGAAGGTGAGATGGGATGAAACAACTTTCAACCAGGGTCCAAATATTGCTGTGACTCCTAGACTGGCCTGACACGAGGGCAATGTCCACTAGCTCAGACATCCATCTCAACTAAGATTTCTCCAGGAAGGCTAGAACTGGCACTCTCTGCTTAGGCTCTCAGTGACTTCACCCAGCCAGCAAAGGAGCTCTTGGAAAGGCTGACAAGCCCTAATGTCTGCTCAGGCTCCAGTTACCTGCTCTCTTCCTGCTTCATCAACCTCTAGCCTAGTCACCCAATCTCCAGCTTTGCTCCCGCCCATTAGATTCTATGGCTGAACTTGACTTCCACAGTCTCCGTTACTCAGATGAATTTAAGGCAAGGTTGCAAACTTAAATGCCCACAGCGGGCAGACAAGTAACACAAATGAGTGAAGTGTAGAGATTAGGGCAACAGGGCCTGGTGGAGACTGTGGCAAACTGGAGAGCACACACCCCATCTAAGGAGGCAGCGAGGACTCAGCTTTTCAAGATTTGTGGAAATGGAGGCCCAATGTTGCCGAACTGCCAATATTTTTTAGAGAGAAGCAGAAAATCCAGGGGTTTTTAGAGATGTAAAATACACAGATCGTCGAATGCTGGCAACTGATATTTTGTTTGTTTGTTTTTGAGACAGAGTCTCCTTGTGTCACCCAGGCTGGAGTGCAGTGGTGCAGTCTGGGCTCACTGCAACCTCCTCCTCCCAGGTTCAAGTCATTGCCCTGCTTCAGCCTCCTGAGTAACTGAGATTACAGGCACGTGCCCCACATCCAGCTAATTTTTGTATTTTCAATAGAGATGGGGTTTCCCCTTGTTGGCCAGGTTGGTCTCAAACTCCTAACCTCAAGGGATCTGCCCACCTCAGCCTCCCAGAGTACTGGAATTACAGGCGTGAGCCACAGCACCCGGACCTGATTTTTTTTTTTAATGTAAATACTATTTTTTTTCAATGTGTGAATCTAGTGAAAGGTTCTGCCAGGCCAGTGCTGCATGGCTTACCATGTAGTGGCCCTGAGAAGGGGCCTCATCAACCTCCCTCTACAGGGAACGTAGTTAACCAGGGCCCCAGCTGCTGTGCTGGGAATCCATATGCTTCCTCCCATGGGGTGCCCCTGGCTAATGACTGAGCATGGCAGGGACATTAGAGTAGACTCCTCCCCGGGAGACACAGGATTCCTCTGTCCCCAGCTTTGGCTTAGGGACTTCCCTATGGTGTTTCCACCCTAGCTTTTTTCCCTCTTTCCTTCCCTTGGGGTCAGACTTGCATTACTGTCTCAGGTTCTCCCAGCTTCATCTGGTACCTTCTCCGTTTTTCTCTCAAGATTTTTCTCCCCTAATAAAAATCACGTATGTGTAATCCTGTATTGGAGTTTGTTTCTCAGGAGAACTGGGCTAACACACCATCTTGCAAACTCTGCTTTCAGCATTCAGCTCACACTCAATTACGTCCTTCAAACCCCAGCCATTTAGAGCTAATTCCATTCCAGCTTCCACCCCCTCAATCCCTTCCCCACCCACCCTGCCCCTGCCCCCTACACTCTCATTCTGCTTTCCTGGAAATAGCATTTCTGCTTACCTTTGGACAGCAGTCCTTCCTTCTTTGTTCATTCATGGAGTTTGGATAGGGTTGACACCATCCTCTAAAGCTAGGGCTGAACACATGACCAGGACTGACTAATCAGCCTCTTCTACTTCCATAGCCACAATCATTGGTTAAGAGATGGGCACCTGACTCTTACGATCCAATGAAAGTCCGCTTCTTATGCCAATGCTTTTGGCAAAGGTGAGTTCATTTTCCTGTGGGGTTACTAAAGTGGTAGGAGGTAAGTCAGTAGCTGCTGAAGGCACAAGGAGAAGGCCTGATAATGAAGCTGACACAGATGAAAAGAGACCTGAGAAGTAGAAATCAGGCAGATTCCAAAGCATATCATTTAAGCACCTGGATCCAGCTATACTTGAAGTCCAGTCTATCTGGGGGCTTCGAACTTGCATAGAACCATAGCAAAATGTAGCTGAGAGAGTTTTGGCTAATCTACCACCTCACCTCTCATTCAGTTTCATGGAATATAAAAGACATTGCCAACTTAAATTTACAAACAGCATTGACATAAAAGCTATTTAAAAAAGGAAAAGTTCTCATTGTTTCACTATGTGAACTTGGGAAATTTCTAATCCATTATGAACTTCAGCTTTTTCCCCTCTCAAATGTAGCAGATACAACCTACCTTGCTTGCTGTGGAAGGAAATTAAATGACCTTATCTAGGAAAGTAAAGAAAAAGGTATAAAACATTGTTATTTTCCAAAAATATCTAACACGTAAGTCCAGGAGCATTGAACAAGGGCTCTAGGGCATAGATTCAGATTCCAGCCCCATTACTTACTGGCCGTATGACCTCAGACAAGTCAATTGACTTCTCTGTCTTCAATTTCCTCATCTGTAAGATGGAAACTCCGATCATAATCTATTGCATTTATGTATCTAGGTACATAAGTGCTTAATGCAATGTGTGGCACTCAAAATATGTGTGGTATGATTGTTATTGATACAATGGTTGACTCATGAATGACTGTGATGCCAACCCCCGTGCACAGTTGGAAATCCACCTATAACTTTTGGTTCTCCCAAAATGGAGCTACTAATAGACTATTGTTGACCAGAAGTCTTACCAACAACATAAACAGTCAATTAACACATATTTTGTATTTTATATGATTATATACTGTATTCTTACAATAAAATAGGCTAGAGAAAAGAATATATGATTAAGAAAACCATAAGGAAGGGAAAATGTATTTGTTATTCATTAAGCGGAAGTGGATCACCATACACGTCTTCAACCTCATTGCCTTCACATTGAGGAGTTTGAGGAGGAGGAGAAAGAAAGAGGAGGTCTTGGTCTCACCGTCTCAAGGGCGGCAGAGGCAGAAGAAAATCCATGTATAAGTGGACCCACACAGTTCAAATCCATCTTGTTCAAGGTCCAACTGTATTTATATTCTAATAAATCCTGTTCAAGTTGTCACCGTCAACCCTTCTATTCTGTTCCCAACATAACTTCCTATGCCCGGTGGAAAATTTCATCTTAAAATCCCCCAGCCCAAGGCCTCTTCAGTAGACTCAGCTAGATGGCTTGTCAAGGGCATGACTTAACTTCTTCTGCAAACACAACCAGCCCAGTTTCAACTGCCTTTTGGGGAACTTTCCCAATTACCACAACAGTTCTGCACATCCAATATGAATTACTGTAATTGTCCCAGAAGAACACTGTTGAAACATTTGACTTGCCCAGAACTAATTGTCTGTCAAAAAGATATTTTGCAGCCAAGCTAATCTCTTAATTGGACATCTAATTTAACTGAAACCTTTTTTCCCTGCTTATTTTATGCTTTCTTCTCTTGTTTTTGCCAAATTCTGGATGCTGGGCACTGCTTTCAGAAATAATTTATCTTGTTTTTTTCTATTATAAAAGTAATACATGTTCATTATAGAAAAACTGAAAAAAAATGCAAAATGAAGAACAATTGACCCTAGACTCTCTGCTCAGAGAAAGACTATGAACATTTTAGCAAGTCTCCATTCTAAGTTTTTCTAGAATAGATGTTCCTACATAGTTAATAAAAACGTATATTCAATTTTTGCAGCTTGTTTTTATTCTACTTTACATTTTAAGTTGAACATTTCCACTCACCATTCCAAGATCTTCAGAAACATGTTTAGAAACAGCAGGATATCCCAACAACACTCTGTTTAACCTCTTCCCCTAACGTTGAACTTTTGTTGCTTTACGAATAAATTTTCTGTGTGTTTCAGATATAGTTTCCTTAGGAAAGATTCTCTGTGCTATGTAACAATTCCCCGTGTGTCTCTTACATTTCTGCACATCTCGTGTCAGCTTTTGTTCTAGGCCATCTTTATAAGAATGTTTATATAGCTAATAGCATTAGAAGATAGGGATAATATAGCAGAAGACAGATTTATTTGCTGATTAGGATTATAATGATAACATAATCCCGCCAATGTGTGAGGCCAAGGCGGGCAGATGACCCAAGGTCAGGAGTTCGAGACCAGCCTGACCAATATGATGAAACCCTGTCTCTACTAAAAACACAAAAAATTAGCCAGGTATGGTGGTGGGTGCCTGTAATCCTAGCTGCTAGGGAGACAGATGAGAGAATTGCTTGAACCTGAGGAGTAGAGCTTCCAGTGAGCTGAGATCGTGCCACTGCACTCCAGTCTGGGTGTAACAGAGTGAGAAAAAAAATGATTATAATGATAACATCTCCCTCCATCCAGGGTAAAGGTTGAAAAGATCAAGATCCCTAAACTTGGGGCTCCTCAGCTGTGATGCAAATCCACTGCAGGCACAGAGTCTACCCGCATCCACCTGCAAATTTCTCAGTTCTCACACTGCTAATAAAAACATACCCAAGGCCAGGCACGGTGTCTCATGCCTGTAATCCTATCACTTTGGGAAGCCAAGGTGGGCAGACTGCCTGAGCTCAGGAGCTCGAGACCAGCCTGGGCAACATGGTGAATCCCATATCTACTAAAATACAAAAAATTAGCCAAGCATTGTGGTGCATGCATGTAATCTCAGCTGCTCAGGAAGCTGAGATGGGAGAATTGCTTGAACCAGGAGGTGGAGGTTGCAGTGAGCCGAGGTTGCAGTGAACCAAGGTTGCACCACTGCACTCCAGTCTGGGTTACAGAATGAGACTCTGTCTTAAAAAAAAAAAAATTACCCGGGACTAGGTAATTTATAAAGGAAAGAGGTTTAATTGACTCAGTTCCACAGGGCTGGAGAGGCCTCCGGAAACTTACAATCATGGCAGAATAGAAAGTAAACATGTCCTTCTTCACATGGCAGCAGCAAGGAGAAGAATGAGCAAAAGAGGAAAAACCTCCTTATAAAACCCTCAGATCTTGTGATAACTCGGTCACTATCACATGAACAGCATGAAGGTAACTGTCCCAGTGATTAAATTACCTCCCACCAGGTCCCTTCCATGACACATTGGATTGTGGGAACTACAATTCAAGATGAGATTTGGGTAGGGACACAGCCAAACCATGTCAACCTGTGTCACCCTTGAGGGAATTGGGGTTAAAGGGGATCTGGCGCAGACATGAAGCTCAAGTTTCCTGTTGTGCCATGAAAAATAAAGTCCTTTATCTCTGAACCCAGAGTCTCATGTCTTCTGCCAACATCCATACAACTCTGCCAGGCTAACTTGTTAGATTCCACGTGGGATAATATCTTAGACCAGCACAGTTCTTGACACTCTAGAAGTGAATTTGTTGGATCAAAAAGCATAAACAATTGCTAAGACTCTTAATATGTCTTGTCAATTAACTCTCCAAACAAATATGAGTCATTGCCTGAAATCTCTCTTGTCCTCAGGAAGGGACAGAGCTGCTTGACTCAGATCTCCCAAGTAGCCTTAGGCTGTAATGTCTTCCTTTCAAGCACAGCTCTTGCCATCCAAAGCCACCACTCCTACCTAATATCCTCTAAAAAGCTTTTTCTCCCTATTCAGTGTGTCTATTGAGCTGACTTTCTTTTCCGGATTACTCTTTTATGTAATAAAAAGTAGACATGAGGATCAAACAGAAAGGGAAAAGGGGGAATTTAATTTCTGCCAAGTGCCAGGCATAGTGCAAAGAACATTTAGATAAGGCAGAAGGCATTAATTATTTTTATCTACCCAGAACCTCCTGCCCCACCTAAGCTCCCCAGCCCCTGACTTGGCCGCATGGGTGGCTATGTGATCCGACCTGAACCAATCAGAGTCCTTCCCTGGGATTTTTTTCACACTGTAACCACATGAGAAGGTCTCCCATTATGAAACAGTGAAGCTTGCCGGCAGCCATGGTTCTAGCCAAAAAATGGAAAAACCAACCAGAAACCAAATAAACAGACAAACAAAAAAATCACTATGGTAAAAAAATAAATAAATAAAGATATGACAAACATGGGGAATGGTCTCCTTCCAGTTGCCCCTGCCACTCAACTGCTCTCCTACCTTCCTGGGTTTGGTTATGAGAGTCAGTAAATTCTCCCCTTTTATTGCCGAAATGACTTCCAACGAGTTTCTGTTCCTTGCAACCAACATAATCTTGATGTTTAATAGTGGCTAGCATTTTGTGAGTGTTTACTGTGCTGTGCCCATTAATTCAGCTAATCCTCTCTACAATTAGACAGGTAAGGTACTTTTAGCAACCCCAATGTACAAAACAGAAAACAATTTAGTGAAGTGAAATGACTTGCTCACAGTCCCTCAGCTAACAACGGGGCAGAGTCAGAGTTTAAACCCAGAGCCCATACTCTTCCCTACTGTATAACACAGACATACGATCTCTGTTCCCAGGGCTGGGGAATGCAGAGAACTGGGGATTGAAGGAAGAGTAGGCGTTCAGGTGAGCAGTAATCAGGGGACCTTCCACAAGGGAAAGGGGAGTACTGGCCTTGGTGATGACCAGCCAGAACTCAGCATGGTCAGGGAAAGGGGAGTACTGGCCTTGGTGATGACCAGCCAGCACTCAGCATGATCAGGGAAAGGGAGTACTGGCTTGGTGATGACCAGCCAGCTCTCAGCATGGTCAGGGAAAGGGAGTACTGGCCTTGGTGATGACCAGCCAGCACTCAGCATGGTCAGGGCTGGGATGGTGCTCTCTCCAGTCACTCAAGGTGCTGAGAAGAGAAAATAAAATATTCCTTTCATCTGAGGAATACAAAACTTTTTAAATTATTAGGCCCACAGAAGCAATAAAATGAGATAGCAATCATGTCCTACATCCTCTCTTTGAGCTCAGTATTCATTTCCTAAAACGGCTTGCCACTGCCACAAGTAGCTATAAATTAACCTAATAATGCCCCCCCGCTGGACACTATAACCTACACATTATAGCTTAACAGTGTATAGCCAATCACTCATCAATGTTATTTCTGAAAACCAATGAGAATTTGTGACAACCAGCTGTGTACCAGCCCACTCCATGTTCCCCTTTTTTGCCTTTAAAAATCCACTTGTAACTGCTGCTAATTGGAGTGTATATTCGGGGCAACTTGAATCTACACTCCCCGGCTACAGTCCTCAAGCTTGACCCAACTAGAGTCTTTACTTATATTAGTTTAGCCTCAACTTCTTTTTCTTAGGTTGACAGTGCTATGGGCTGAATTATATCCCCCTAAAATTCAAATTTGAATAAGTGTTCAAATATGAACTTGAGACCAGGTGCAGTGGCTCATGCCTGTATTCCCAGCACTTCGGGAGGCCAAGGCAGGCAGATCATCTGAGGTGAGGAGTTCGAGACCAGCCTGGCCAACATGGCGAAACACCATCTCTACTAAAAGTACAAAAATTAGCTGGGTGTGGTGGCAAGTGCCTGTAATCCCAGCTACTCAGGAGGCTGAGGCAGGAGAATCACTTGAACCCGGGAGACGGAGGTGGCAGCGAGCCAAGATCGTGCCACTGCACTACAGCCTGGTGACAGAGCAAGACTCTATCTAAAATATATATATATATACACACACATATATATATATGAATTCGAAGCCCTTCAATCATATAGATCATATGTTGAAGCCCTAACCCCCAGCACCTCAGAATGTCACTATATTTGAAGACAGGGGCTTTAAAGAGGTGATTATGTTTAAACAAGGCCATTTAGGGTGAGCTGTAATCCAATGTGACTTGTGTTCGTATAGGAAGAGGAGATTGGGACACACAGAGAGACACCAGGAATGGACAGGCACACAGGGAAGACCATGTGAGGACACAGCCAGAAGTCAGCCATCTGCAAGCCAAGGCTAGAGGTCTCTGGAAGAACCAACCCTGCTGACACCCTGATCTCAGACTTCCCCCCTCCAGAATTGTGAGAAAATAAATTTCTGTCGTTTAAACCACCCAGTCTATAGTACTTTGCTATGGCAGCCCCAGTGAACTGTGTAAATGGTGATCCGTCACCACTTACAACGGGCCCTGGCATGCAGCAGGTGGGTGCACACTCGCACGCACACACGTTTTTAGAATATGATATCCGTGAGCCCTACTCCCGTGCTGATAATAGTTCACGAACAGTTGATTTTCACTCTGGAAATGTGCTGTGTTTTCCGAGTTTCCATCCCACCAAGACCCCTTCCCACCTGCTGGGGAAATACTTTGTCTGAACACCTCACCCCTTTCACAACACACACCTGGTGATAGGGAGAAGCTTCCAACTTTGATATTGACAGGGTGCTTGTAACCTGACACCCTTTCTCCTGCTTTGTTATGGAAAAAATAAATCCAAGATCTTATTTCAACTGGAGTCTTGGCAAACGAAAAGAACAAAACAGAACAAAACAAAAAAGGAAAGCAGCCTAGAAATGAAAACCAGAGATCGTGAACAGCGCTGTGCTGTGTTACAGCTAAGGGTTGGCCCCTCGGGAGCTGCTGCCTTCAGATGTCCAGGCTCTGAGTGAATGTGTGTGTGTGTGTGTGTGTGTGTGTGCCAGAAGCACAAGGTGACACACCCTGGGGTGGGGTCAGGCAAGCTGATTGGGGGAAAGGTGGGAACAGAATATTTTATAACAATGTCAGAAAAATGGGTTTATGTTTTCTGAGAGAGAGATACCCAAAGCTTCAAGCTCATCTCAAAGGAAAATTGAGCTAGCTAGGTTCCCATGCACTCCACTCGGATCTCACGCACATGACCACACATACAACCTTCTCAACATTCAGGAGAGGCCTCTGTTGTCTGCTTCTCCAGAGAGCAGAGGTGAATTTATCTGAAGCTAATGAGGCTTGGGCTTCAGCGTCTTTTCCTTGTATCGGTCTCTTTAAATGTTGGACTTGGGAAGGGCTTTAGGTGACAAGGGAAAGCTGGGTGTCAATAATAAAGCACCTGTATGTTCACATTTCTGATTAATTCCCTACACAGATCCCTCAAGAATGGAATGGAAATATCTAAAATTTCCAGAATTTTCTCCTTTTTTTTTTTTGATAGGGTTTTGCTCTGTTACCCCCAGGACTGTGGTGGCAAAATCATCACTCACTGCAGCCTCCAACTCCCTGGCTCAAGCGATCCTCCCACCTCAGCCTCCCGAGTAGCTGAGACTACAGGCACACACCACCACACCTGGCTAATTAAAAAAAAAAAATTTTTTTTTTGTAAAGATGGGGGTCTTGCTATATTGCTTAGATGGTCTTGAACTCCTGGGCTCAAGAAATCCTCCCATCTTGGCATCGCAAAGAGCTGAGATTACAGGCATGAGCTACCATGTCTGGGCAGCTACAGAAATATTTTACTTAATTTCTCATTCCAAAAGAACACTCCCTTTTGTGCCTAATTCTAAATTCATAATTTTGCATTCTTTTTCTTAAACAGAGATTCCCATTTTATATACGCTTCAGACCCCACGAAACCTGGATCTGGCTCTGCCGAAATGATATATCCTTTATAGCATTGATAGAGAAATTCTGGTTATTCCTAAACATCTCGGACTTTCTGGAACCAACACAGGTTCTATTATGAACATCCTGTTGCCTAATTTTAAAGACTATGGGGAAGTCTGGTCCTTATGAGGACCGTAAAGGCTCCAGGCCAGATGGATCCTGGGGGAGTGGGTTAGCAGAGATGAAACAATTAATTACGCTAATGGGAAGAACAAAAGTTTAAGTCTAATTGCAGATGTCTTGGTTTTCAAGATAGTCAGCCTTCAGATACCTGTCAAATCCTCAGCCATAAATGGAAAGTAGAGGAGGATTAAAAACCCATCCTTGTTTGCTTACAGAGTTTACTTAATTTAGTCACTCTATCCTTAACTGATAGAAAAAGGTTTTAAAAATATCCAAAGTAATCTATGCTTTGCTACATAATACCAAAAGTAATAGCCAACATTCATCAACATCTACTATGTTATATCCTTGACAGGGTTTCCTATTTTAGTAGTCAAAGCAATTTCATGAAGTAGCAATTATGGTTATAATTTCACTAGTGAGAATGCAGAGTGAGGCTCAGAGAGGTTAATGAACTTACCCAACGTCACACAGCGGAGAGTCAGAACTTCATCTCTCTGATTTTAAAGTCTGGGCTGTTTTTTCTACTGCCTCTCTCTAAATTCAATGACACATCCTAAGTAAGTAAGGGCATCTATGCAGGATGGGTTAGGCTATGCTACAGTAACAAACAACCCCCAATCTCAGCAACTTAAAACAAAATCTCAGGCCAGGCGCAGTGGCTCACGTCTGTAACCCCAGTACTTTGGGAGGCCAAGGCGGGTGGATCACTCAAGGTCAGGAGTTTGAGATCAGCCTGGCCAACATGCTGAAACCCCATCTCTACTAAAAATACAAAAATTAGCAGGCCATGGTGGCGGGCACCTGTAATCCCAGCTACGTGGGTGGCTGAGGCATAAGAATTGCTTGAAACCGGGAGGCAGAGGTTGCAGTGAGCTGAGATCGTACCATTGCATTCCAGCGCGGGCAACAGCGTGAGACTCTGTTTTAAAAAAAAAAAAATTCTACAAATAACTCCAACCTTATTTTCTTGAACACAACTCATCCTGACCCTCCAGCACTCCATTGGTCGGGGCTAAATACACAGAATCTTGCAGATGAAGATAACAGCACCCAAAACTAATGGGATACAGAAAACAGAGGCCACCCAAATAAATGTCAGCACTCCTAGTTACTGGATACTCTGTCTGGCAAGTTCCATCATTAGCCAGTTATTCATTCACTCAATCCACAACTACTTACTGAGTTAATATAGCATCATGGTTATAAGCACAGACTCTGGAGCAAGAGGGCCTAGTTTCAAATCCCAGTTACCCTGCTTATTAGCCAAACGACTTCTCAGTGACTTGGTTTCTCCATCCAGAAAAATGGGGATTATAATTAATAATTACCTACCTCATTGGGTTAAAAGGATTAACTAAGAACAGTGCCATACCCATATGATATGCTCTGTAATAATTTTTATTATCACTGTGTGCCAGACATTATTCTATATGATGGAGGATGCAGCAATGAATAGGGCAGACAAGTCACCCGTCTTTACAAAACTATTCTAATGAAGAAGAGAGGCTTTATTAGCTAGTAGCCCTTGATCCAGCCATGCCTGAAGCTAACCCCACATCCTTGAACCTTCAAATTTCCCCAGGCAGTAAGTTTCTTTGTCTTTTCTGCCTAGGCTAGCTTGCACTGAGTTTCTCTCCCTTGTGACCCAAAGCGTCCTGACCAGTACAGAGGTCTAAAGGCTAAGCTCTTTCCACTCTGTTCCCTGCCCCTCTCCAGCTGAAGCCCTACTCCTTTGCACCCAACATCATCATTGTGCCCAAGGCCTCACCACCTGGTGAGACCCTTGAATATTCAAACCAGCCTGTAAACAGAGAGTTAGGAACTATAAACAGTCAATGATAACAAGCATGAAATTGAAGACTGCTGCCGATCATTCCCCAAGAGAGCAATCAAATCTGTCTTGATGTCTACATGTTTTATGGAAAACATATCTATGTTTTAAAAGCTTTTCTGAAATAAAAAGTAATTTACTAACTAAATTAGATTTCCTCATGTTTTATCTAATTAATCCATCCCTTAACATAAGAAAGGTAACTTTTTTTTTCTTTTTGCTATGGAGTCTCCCTCTATTGCCCACGCTGGAGTGCAATGGCACGATCTCAGCTCACTGCAACCTCTGCCTCCTGGGTTCAAGGGATTCTCCTGCTTCAGCCTCCCGAGGAGCTGGGAGTACAGGTATGTGCCACCACGTCTGACTAATTTTTGTATTTTTAGTAGAGACAGGGTTTCACCATGTAGGCCAGGCTGGTCTTGAACTTCTGACCCTCAGGTGATCCTCCTGCCTCGGCCTCCTGATCACACTGGGATTATAGGCATGAGCCACCGTGCCTGGACTAGAAAGGCGACTTCTTAATTGCAAGCCACTTTCATCAATCCTTAAAGGACTTCTGTCACAATGGATTGGCAAAGAACAGGTCAGACACAAGAGATGGTAGAGTATTAGTAAAATACACATGGATTTGGAGTCAGACTTTCCTAGGTTTAAATGCTAGTTTTATCGCTTACTAGTTGTATGCCTTCACTGGGGTTTCCCAAGAATGAGACCCTAAGACAAGACTCCAAGAGTAAGTCATTTATGTGGGAGGTAAATGAAACATGACACAGGACATGAAACAGGTCAGGGAGGCAGCCAGTAAAGGGCATATTACCCAACAAGTTACCACTTTGGACAACTGGAGCGTAAACTTACTGGAAAACTCTAGGATGCAGTGTAAAACATCTCTAGCCTTGTGCTGGTAGGTGTTTAACAACTGACATTGCAGAACAAATATTAGAAGCCCAGATTTGTAGTGTCTGTACATATCCATGGTGTAAATCCTACCACCACAGCTGATTTCACAGTACCTCATCCCTGAACAAGGACTTGGGGGAAGATGCACATGCCAGCTCTTGCTTCATAGTTATCTGACACAACGGGTGAGGGGGCTGAGGTAGTTAACTACATACGTCAATTCCCATCAGTTCCTGGTGGAGGGATGATGCCAGGGGCAGGTCTTCATTCCCCCAAGACTTCCAAGCCATCATATGAATGGGCAAAGATATTTACAACCAGAAAAAGACCTCGGAAAGAGGGCTGGGTGCGGTGGCTCATGCCTGTAATCTCAGCACTTTGGGAGGCTGAGAGGGGTGGATCACCTGAGGTCAGGAGTTCAAGACTTAGCCTGGCCAACATGGCGAAACCCCATCTCTACTAAAAATACAAAAAAATTACCTGGGCATGGTGGTGCATGCCTGTAATTCCAGCTACACGTAGGCTGAGGCAGGAGAATCACTTGAACCTGGAGGTGGAGGTTGCTGTGAGCTGAGATTGAGCCACTGTACTCCAGCCTGGGAGCCAGAATGAAACTCCAGCTTATTTAAAAAAAAAAAAAAAAAAAAAGAAAGAAAGAAAAAGTCCTCAGAAAGAGAAATGCAACTGCATTTGTGTGGGCCAGTGGACACTTAAGAGGTAAGGGTTAAAAGATACGAGGGGAGCACTGAAAGCATCTGTTACTCTGTACAATTGTAAAAAAGTTATTTCATTTCTCTAGGCTTCCAATATTGCATTGGTAAGATAGGATTCTTTAAATCATCCAACAAATATTCATGGAGCCCTTAGTGTATACCAGCAATTTTCGGGCCACAGGAAACATAATATTGAGTAACCATGACAAAGTCACTGTGTGCCACAGAGTCAATGGGGAAGCCAGCCTCTAAACATGCCGCCCAGCAAGCAGCAAAGGTCATTTCAGGAATGGTGAGAACTACCATGTTAGAGAGGGTGATGGCAGGGAGAATAACATAGCGGAGACGGCATGAAAAGGAAAACCTTTCCGAAAGGTTTTCGTTTAAGGTGAGGCTCAACAGATAAGAGGAATGCTCTGGGAAGGGCATTCCAAGGGGAGGAATCTGCACATGCAAAAGCCCAGAGATGGGAAGGAGCTTGGCTTGTTCATGAAAAAGAATGGAAGCCAGCGTGTCTGGATCAGAATGAATAAGGCAGAAGGTAACTGGGTAACCAGGAAACAGAGTGCAGGTGCAAGGCAGAAATCAACGTCTGCGGTGTGTGGTCAGCATCATAAGGGATTTCAGTAGTAACACAACCTTGAAGATTTGTTAAATGAGCTCCCATGTGTGTAACTGACATTACCCATGTTATTAACCTGGGAAACAGTCATGTCTCTTACTTTTCCATTTAATCTCATGCCCATCCCCTTTGCTCACAGGAGCAAGAATTCCAGCATCTCACTCTAGATCTCCCTTCTCATGGTCCAACACTCCTGCAGACTCAGTTAATCCAAAGGTCACTTCCAAACTCCAGGCCGATGGAAACCTGAGGAGTTGGATCCATTCACAGGCAGCCCTGTTTTCACCTTCCCTTGTCCCTGAGGCTGCCATTAGGTTGAAAACCAGTTTGGTACCATCAATGTGTCTTTGCCTACAGCTGTGACAATGTCCACATAGTCCTGTCCCTACATAGAGCACAATGATTCTCCTCTACATCTCAGCTCCCAGGTTCCAGCTCATCGAACATACACGCAAACAGGAAAACCTTTCACATGTTCTCCTCTAGGCCCTGTAGGGCCTTATCCTTCATACCTGAGGTGGGGCCATTTCAATCGATTCTTAGTGTTAAGCTGGGTCAACAGCTGAGATGCTCCTTCTCCCTGGACTAACTTTATTTCCAGAGTTTCATTTTCCTTCCCTGCAACATTAGGCACCATTTGGGAATATTTCCACCCATCCAAATAGATTTTGAAATCTCATAATGAAGGAGCTGGGAGAAGAAGGAGGAATCATTGATTTTAATGACTGTATTTGTTGATCTCTTACTCCATTCCTGGCCCTATGTTGAATAACATAAATATATATACACATAACACGTGCTATACATGGTATCTAGATGCTATGTGTTATATTTAACATACATGTTATATTTGTATGTTATATATGTATGTCTATACATATAATATATAATTATACATTGTATATTATGTTATACTATTACATATTATAATATGTAATATATAATTATGTTTATATAATAAAATATAATGTATATAAACTAGATATAAGTATATATTATATGATATACTTAGGTTATATATCATATATGTGTTATATATTTCATATATCATATTTTATCATACATAAATATATTATGTATAAGTTACATATAATATATAATATTATATATTATATAAATTATAATACATGTTATAATTACTATACAGTCTAAACTGTATTGTATAACATAGATAAACCATGTCGTATATATATTCTATATATACTATATATATAAACCATGTATTATCCATGTATTTTATATATATATTTATTATAATTTTATGCATATATAAAATACATGGTTTATATATGTTATATAATATAACAAATTATATAATATGTAATATAATATCTTATTAAAATAGATATTACATAATATATAATATTGTATATATTTTTATGTTATATGATATATATGTTTTATATAAATTCTTTTTGTTTTTTATTGTTTTGGGGGGCTGTTTCTGAGACAGTCTCGTTCTGTTGTCCAGGCTGGAGTGCAGTGGTATGATCTTGGCTCACTGCAACCTCCGTCTCCTGGGTTCAAGTGATTCTCCTGTCTCAGCCTTCCAAATAGCTGGGACTACAGGCACCCACAACCATGCCTGGCTAATTTTTGTATTTTTAGCAGAGATGGGTTTTCACCATGTTGGCCACACTGATCTTGAACTCCTGACCCCAAGTTCTCCACCTACCCCGGTCTCCTAAAGTGCTGGGATTACAAGCATGAGCCATTGGGCCCGGCCTGTATACATTCTTTTAATCATCACCACATCATCTAATTTTATAGATGAGAACACGGAGGCTTGGGGAGATTAAATGTGTTATCCAGATTGCATGCATGTAAGTGATACAAGCACAATCTGAAACTAAACAATCCAAAATGGAAGTCCTAGCTCTAAAGCCCTATACTATACAGCCTCTCTGACCTGCTTTCTACCCAGAAATTATCTGAGTTCTTTTTTTTCTTTTTTTTTTTCTTGCTAGCACGATAGACATTCAGAGGCATATCTGAGTTCTTTATGCAAATTGATGCATGTTTTCTCCTCAGAAATTCCTTGGGGCACTTGGATTCCAATATAACCTCAGGATACTGAACTTTGTTTTGTGTTGTTCTTGTGCTGTTTTGTAGTGTTGTTGTTGCTTGTATTTTGTTTAATTTTTAGAAACAAAGTCTTGCTCTGTCGCCCAGGCTAGAGTGCAGTGAGCACGATCATAGCTCACTGCAGCCTTGAACTCCTGGGCTCAAGCCATCCTCCTGCCTCATCCTGTGGAGTAGCTGGGACTACAGGTGTGCACCACCACACCTGGCTAATTTAGTTAATTTTTGTGGAGACAGGGTCTTGCTTTCTTGCCTAGGCTTGTCTCAAACTCCTGACCTCAAACAATCCTCCCACCTTAGCCTCCAAAAGAGCTGGGATTATAGGTGTAAGCCACTGCACTCGACCAGTTTAAATTCTTTAAGCCTCAGTTTTCCCATTTGTAAAATGGGCATAGTAATAGTACCTCCATCACAGAGTTGGTTTGTGGATCGGATAAAGTGATGCCTGTTCACCAGAAATGAAGAGAGAGAAGAGAGAAGGGTTATGATTCAATGGAAAAAAAAAAAAAAAAAAAACCTGGGTTGGGTGCAGTGGCTCACGCCTGCAATCCCAGCACTTTGGGAGGCTAAGGCAGGAGGATGAATTGAGGACAAAAGTTCTAGACCAGACTAGGCAACATAATGAGACCCTGTTTCTACAAAAATAATAATAATAATAAAATAATAATAAAATAAAATTAGCCAGGTGTAGTGGCATGAACCTGTAGTCCAAGCTACTTGGGAGGCTATGGCAGGAGGATCACTTGAGCCAGCAATTTGAAGCTGCAGTCAGTTATAATTGTGCCACTACACTCCAATATGGATGACAGAGTGAGATCTTGTCTCTATAAAAGAAAAAAAGAAGAAGAGGAAGAAGAAAGTCTGAACTGCTCCCTACAGGAAGAGTAGACAAGCTAAAGAGCCCTAGAAAAGATCTGTCCCAATGCTTTCCTCTAGAATGAAAACTCCAGTAATTTGTACCAGTGCTTCAGCCATTGTCAAGCCTAGAGCTCAGCCGCCACAGTGTCTACGGTGGTGAGCGCTCAAAAACATAAAGCATGACTGGAACTAAGAAGAAACAAGATGCTCAAGGTCCCCCCTTCAGCCTTCCTTCCAAGTAGCAGAATCATGATTTGACCCCTTCTTCTACCATCTCAATATTGAAATCTGTTTCCAATTCCTGTGACCTTAGAGAACACCATCAGATATCCATTGGATATCTCGGATTCATTTTATCTTGCCTTCCAAATAATTTTACTCCTAATTTTCAGCTCACTTTCTCAGTGAGTGTCATTGGCATTCACCCAGTTACCCAAGCCAAGAAGCTGAACATCATCTTCAAGTCCTTCTCCTTTACACCCTACATTCAACCAATTGCCACCTTCTCTTTAATACGTCTCCTTAAGTCACAGCCTTAATTTGGGAATGAACATTCCTCATCTGGGCTTGACTTCATGGTCAAATATGGCATCTAGAGATCCAACCATTGCATCCTAATTCAAGACCAACAATAGGAAAAATGGGCAAAGAAATACATGATTCTTCTTCTGAGAAAATGTCCATATCACCCTTCTCTTTGCATTCCTTGGCCAAAGCTAAATCATACGGCTTGGGTATCTTCATGAGAGATTGGGAAATTAAAGGGTTTTGTTTCTGTTTTAAGCAGAGACTATGTGACCCTAATTAAAATCAATGTTCATCTTTTATTCTTCCTCAAAAATTTAAATGGGACCAACCAAGGCAAGCATCAATGACAGGGAACAGGACAGAGATCTGGTGTGGGGTGTTGACGCCTAGAATTGTTTCATAGCCTGGCTCTAGTCATGAAAAAGCATCCGACAATCCCAAAATGAGAGCTCTTATGCAACATGTATGGCCGTATCTTCAAAAGTATCAAGGTCAAGAAAGTAACAAAGAGACTGATGAATCTTCCGGAATAAGACATGACAACTAAATGCTATGGTGATCTTGCCCTGAAAGATTATAAAAGACATTACTGGGACACTCAGTGAAACCTGAACAGGGCCTTTGGATTAGATGGTGGTAATGTATCGATGTTATAATAATTTCCTGACTTTGATGGTTGTATTATGGGCATATAGGAGAAGGTCCTTATTGCAAGAAACACACAGTAGAATATTGGGAAATGATGGGAAGTGTGTCAGAAACTTAACAAACAATTCAGGGAGAGGGAAAACTCAATTGTATTATTCTTGCAACTATTCTCTCAGTTTGAAATTTCCCTCCCAAAAATAAGTATTATTTCAGAGAAGAAAAGGGAATGTGGATATTCCAATAAGTAAATAGTAGACTCCACCACAGATGGTATTTAAATAATGTATCAGAAGAGGTCATCCCAAGGAAGTAATATTTAAATCCAGACCCAAAGATAGAAAGTCATCCATGCGAGGAGCAAGGAGACCAAGTTTTCAGGCAGAAGGAACAACATTTGCAAAGTAGCTGAACTTGTTTTCAGAGTTACGACCCTAGAAATATGGCTGAAAATAACAAACAACTAGCAATGTGGTTGAAATAAACAAACTGCTATTCCTTCAGAAGCATGAGTAAGCACCACTGTGTGCAGGAACTTGCAGCAGTCAGCTAGGGCCACAATGATGCTGTAAAACAAACAACTCCAAATCCCAGCAAGAACTTATTTCCTTGCAATGCCTGTATAGCTTGGCTGGGGCAGCTCTGCTGGAGGTTGCAAGTCTGCAGCTGTGCTGGGGTGGCTCTGCTCTGGATGGATCTCATTTTTCTAGGACCAGTGACCACCTAAGTCATGTTTTTCTCATAGAGAAAGCAAAAGCACAAGAAGGCACATCTCATCACATAAGAGCATTTCAAGTCTTTCATGAGGGTTACATCCTCTCACATCCCATTAGCCAAAGAAAGTTAAGGTCAACCCGTCAGTCGAAGGGTGGGGAAGTACACTAAGCCATCTATCAGGGAAAAGCAAGTCACATGCCTAGCTGAACACCAATGATGTAATAGGGGAGGGAACAAATATTTACTGAACCATGGTCTAATCTACCATAAAGCTCAAATATTTCACAAAAGGGCCTGGCGACAGAGCAACACTCCACCTCAAAAAAAAAAAAAAAAAAAAAAAAAAAGGTTTTATCTCATCTATTTTATGGGTGAGTGGGGAAGAAGGATGACAAGGCCCCTTTGAGAATTCTATATACCCTAGACACATTCACTTTTGGAGTTCTCACCAGACACCATTTGAAACATGTTATATATTTGCCTATATCCTACATTAAATGGATTTTTGGCTCTAAACATTTTCTGAGAAAATTTTAAAATTTTGCTTCTGAAATTATTTGGCAAAGAGTGACTTATTTAATTTTTGATTGGATGTGATTTCTTGGCAATTGTGCATATTCAGGAGCTCTAGACACAGAGAAATTCTACCTATCCACGTTCTTCAGTTGTAAAGAAATCCCTAGGAACGTTAAAGGTACCAAGTGATATTGACAAAGTAGCACAGTTTGCAGATAATTTTAAAGATATTCATTAATTTCAATTTTGCCATTTTCTCTTTTGCATTTTAAAGCCAATATGTGTGTGTGTATGTATTTTTTGGTTTTTGGTTTTTTGGGGTTTTTTAGGTCTCAAACATTACTGTAGATCTTGAAAAACATAGGTCTCAGGAAGACTCTATGCCTAATGGATTAAAAATGCCTATGTTGCCTGGAATCAAAGCTAATTGGTATTGGTTGAGAAATGGATACCCTCCCACTCAAGACTCCTCACGACAGGAAAATAAGAGCAGCTAACTCCAACAGAACCCAATTCATTTAGGAGGCTCTCTGCCTCTGCATAAGGGTGAATGGTTTGGGTTTGCTGCTCAGCAGAGCCCTTCATCTCATTCACGAATTTTTAAGGCACTGTATCCACTCCATTTGTAAGGCAAATAAAAATGTCATCTTCCAATCTTGGCTCATTTCATCTTATATGAAAAGTCTCCCGTCTGATGCCTGGCCATCATTTCTCTGTTGTGATTAAAAAAACAGCAGGTAATAAAAGCTGGACTAATGGTTGGTCCTCCAAGGACCGAAATATGATTGAAGGAGCAATAACTTACGCCAGTGCCCCCAAGGAAAGTTGTCTCAGTAATGTAACAAAGCTATACTTAATGGTGACAGAGCACGTTTCACTGATACTGCACCATAAACTGCCTGCATTCAATTAGTTGCATACATATTAAAGGGAGTCAACATATATTTACAGCAATCATTTTTATGTATCCAAGATGCCACAAAAATGTAGCTCTCTGTTCCTTCTGGTCATCTGGCCACATGAGAATAATCACCAACTATAGATGCAATTCTGGAAAAGTCATTAATGCTCATCTCTATGGTTGCAAGAGATTATCGGGCTTCTATTCCATGCCAAGCACTTTACATATGTAAATAATGGTGCATGCTTTGAATGAGGTCATGTTTTTGTGACCTACAATCCCCACTGGCTGCTGCAGCACCTGGCATATATTAGCCACTCGAAAAATTCTCGTTGAGTGAATAGATGAAAGATTCAATGGCTCTGAGACCCTACCTTTTAGATTATCAGCATTATGGCCCTGCTTTTGAGACCCCTACTCACTCTTCTTTCCCCAGTATCTCTTGTTGAGTGTTGGGGGATGTCTCACCTGAACTGCCCCATGATTTCATGTTCCTGTTTGCACTATTACCTGTTGCCTTACCTGGCCAGAGTCATTCCTTCCAAAGCCACTATTCACATCTCTATCAGATGCTCTGCAGTTTTGGGGCTCCTGCCTCTTGAGACCAGGCTAGTACTGTCATACCAGGTGTGATGGTTAATCTTGAGTGTCAACTTGACTGGATTGAAGGAGGCAAAGTATTGATCCTAGATGCCTTTGTGAGGATGTTGCTAAAGGAGATTTACACTTGAGTCAGCAGACTGGGAGAGGCAGATCTGCTCTCAATCTGGGTGGGTACCATCTAATCAGCTGCCAGCATGGCTAGAATAAAGCAGGTAGAAGTTGGAAAAAGCAGACTTGCTGAGTCTTCTGGCCTTTCTCCCATGCTGGATGCTTCCTGCCCTCAAATGTTGGACTCCAAATTCTTCTGCTTTTGGACTCTTGGACTTATATCAGTAGTTTCCAAAGGGGCTTTCGAGCCTTTGGCCACAGACTGAAGGCTGAGCTGTCATCTTCCCTACTTTTGAGATTTGGGGACTTGGACTGGCTTCCTTCCTCCGTAGCTTGCAGACAGCCTACTGTGGGACTGTACCTTGTGATCATGTGAGTCAGCACTCCTTAATAAACTCCCCTATATATATATACATCTATCCTAGTTCTGTCCCTCTACAGGACCCTGACTAATACGCCAGGCCAGCAGTAGAAAAACATTTGCCTTCCTGGACATTTTCCATTCATCGTACATTTGCTAAATGAAAAAAAAAAAAAAAACCAGATTGCAATACATATATAAATAGAACACAAAGACACAAATATTTTTTTAAAAAGAATCAGAAACATATGCCCCAAAATGTTAATGTGATTACATCTGGGTGGTTAATATTTATTTTCTGTTTCTATTCTCTTTGTATTTCCTCAAATTTGCTTGTTGAGAGCAGGTGTGCATTGCCTTTGGCCAATAAATGTTTGGCTTATTTAAAGAGTTATCTTTAATAAGGTAACCAGTTATGGTAGCCAGGTACAGTGGCTCACGCCTGTAATCCCAGCACTTTGGGAGGCCAAGATGGGCAGATCACCTGAGGTCAGGAGTTCAAGACCAGCCTAGCCAACATGGCAAAACCCTGTCTCTACTAAAAATACAAAAAACATTAGCTGGGTGTGGTGGCGTGCACCTGTAATCCCAGCTACTCAGGAGGCTGAGGCAGGAGAATTGCTTGAACTTGGATGGCGGAGGTTACAGTGAGCAAAGATCATGCCACTGTACTCCAGCCTGAGCAACAGACTCTGACTTGATAAAAAAAAAAAAAGAGTTATCTTGATGGCAGGTCAGAAACTTGGGAGAAGAGGGCTGTTCTCCTGAAACCCTGTAAGAATTGGTTGGCTGCTTGTTTGTTATTTTCATCTCTTATTCCTTCCTGTCTCCATTGTTAAACACAATTATTGGCATAATATAGGTTTTTAATACCCATTTTTAGACTGTATTCTAGCCTGGGCAGTAGAACAAGAATTCTGTTCTCTCTCCTTTTCATCCTCTTTCTTTCTCTCGTACATTCTTTTTTTTTCTTTCTCTCACTCTCACTTTCTTTCAAAAAAAAAAAAAAAGACCAGAACCACCTATTGACCCACAGAATTGTGAGCAAATAAAAAGTTGTCTTAAGTTCCTGTATCTTAGTAGTATGTTACATGGCAAAAGTTAACTGACATAAAACCTATAGAAATGGCAAGCATACTAAAACTTCGTGTACACTCTGGCAAAGTCAAGTTTAAATAAGTATCAGCAGAATTATTAACCAAATCTCCTTCATTCCTAAGACTACCTTCATTCCTAAAATAAAGCCTCAGTCCTCTGTACTTTCATTGCACGAATTATACTATAATGCTGTTTCCTTTGGATAATGTCACCCATTTAGCCATTAACTCTGAGGGTCAGAGATCGTGCACACTTTGATTGCTGTTGTATCCCCATGATGTTTATAGTGCCCAGTATATAGCATGCATTCAATAAATGTTTGTTGGATAAAATGGCTAATAAGAAAAGTCGCCGTGTATGATAGCAAAAAACATACATGTATCTTTCTCAAGATATACATGAAGTCCTTGAAATTAGCCCAGGATCTTATCTATATAGAAGACTTTTCCAGGGCCATTGAGTCCGACGTGCAGCCTGCCGTATAATAATCTATTTGACCTTTGTTATTGTCTTTCCTAGCTATGTATAATCTTGACTCCTCAACTGAGATTAATCCAGTACTCTATCCTGGTTAAGCTATCTCAGGCGTTCCCGGGTAACTTTGCTTCAGGTTTGACCCACCCTGGCACTATGAGTGTGCCATGACCTCATAGGTAAAAACTGGATATTACTTCTTATGCAATTTAATCACATGAAAATGAATATCAGTATTTTTATTTAACTATTTTCTAAATTTATGCCTTTGCTCCATAATCAGAGGACAGTTTTTAATCATTTTCAACAAATCATGTGAATGACAACATGTTGAGCTTAATTTTCATGTCAATTATAATTAATATCTTTTCAAAACAAACAGGAAAACATCTCATTTCACTTAATAACAACACCAAAAATAAATCAATCAGATTTAAATTGACTGAAACCTAATTTCTACCACTTTGTTTTTTTCCATAATTGATTAATTTCTGGCTCTCAATTATGTATCCTACCTAAGGAAATATCTGTAACTAAACTTAAGACCATGTTTCTACTTGAAGAACACCCACAAAGTGTATGTTAAAACTATAGACCAGGGCCTAAAGGCCTTGTAGTCATTTCCTTATCATCACCCTATAATCTATTGCTTTTTTTTTTTTTTTTTTTTGAGATGGAGTCTCACACTATCACCAGAGTGGAGTGATCTCGGTTCACTGTAACCTCTGCTCTCTGGTTCAAGTGATTCTCCTGCCTCAGCCTCCTGAGTAGCTGGGACTACAGGTGCACGCCACCACTCCAGCTAATTTTTGTAGTTTTAGTAGAGACGGGGTTTCACCATATGGGTCAGGCTGGTCTCGAATTCCTGACCTCAAGTGATCCACCCACCTCAGCCTCCTAAAGTGCTGGGATTACAGGCATGAGCCACTGCGCCTGGCCTTCCCAACCTATTTCTAAAGAAGGACTTGCATATTATGTGACTGGAATCTAGGTTATACCTGTTTGTTTGTTTGTTTGCTTGTTTTTATAAAAGAGGAATCTTTAGCTAGTCACAGATAATAAACATAGAAGTGGAAAATAATTTTCTCATTTTCGTGGCCTGGAATTTCATTCGTTCTCTCTGATTTCTAGTTACTCATAACAATGAACTGATTTCGATTGTATTCCCAAGGTAGTTACATCTTGCTTTGGCTTCTACTAGGTGAAGCTGAACTTCATCAATGTTCCAGAAAAAACTACCTCATCTTTTCTGCTCAGGGGCAAATTTTAACCTGAAGACAACATGGATGCTTCCTTTTCATTTATATGCGGAGCTTCTGTTAGTGGGAGCAGTAAATGATCCTATCCAAATAACTTATGGGCTTTAAAAAAAAAAGCTACAGAACGTTTGATTTACAGCTACTTCAACAAACTTGTACTCATTATTGTTGCAAGTTGAGGCACTTAGATTGTTTTGCTTTTCAATGCTCTGTGTGATTGCAACTGTTAAGGAACTCTAGTGATATATCATTGACAAAATCAGAACAGTATTAAAATTTTCAGTTCACAATTATTCCAAACTGAATATAGAAGATGTTATATCTTAATGCTGCTGAGGTACTCAGACTGCACTGATAAAATTCTTTTGAATTAATTTAAACAAAAGTGAAACAACTGTTATTCTAAGAAATTGAATGCAAAGTGCTCATTGTCAACAGTATTTCATATACTAACGTTAGGAATAAAGAGTGCTACCTAAAACTTTTTTTTTTAATTTTTATTGTATTTTATGTTTTGGGGTACATGTGAAGAACATGCAAGATTGTTGCATAGGTACACACGTGGCAGTGTGATTTGCTGCTTTCCTCCCCTTCACCTATATCTGGCTTTTCTTCCCATGCTAACCATCAAAAACGATGAATTCGTGTCCTTCGTAGAGACATGGATGAACCTGGAAACCATCATTCTCAGCAAACTGACACAAGAACACAAAATCAAACACCGCATGTTCTCACTCATAGGCGGGTGATGAACAATAAGAACAC
>CAUYLG010021227.1:0-47484 GCA_963573385.1 Cacajao melanocephalus | reverse complement strand
TGGTGTCAGGATCGGTCCAGGTGAAGGCAAAGAGAAAGTAGGACTCAGGGTGAAGGGGAATGGTAAAGAAGGCATCCTTGAGGTCAAGAACTGTAAAATGAGAGGTAGTGGAGGGAATGTTTGATAATAGGGTGTATGGGTTGGGGACTACAGGGTAGAGGGGTACCACCGCCTTGTTGATAAGGCGCAGGTCCTGGACCAGGTGGTAGTCGCCAGACAGCAAGATAGGAGTGTTACAAGGGGAAGTGGTGGGTATAAGTAGTTCCTGGGCTAGCAGGTGGGTGATGATAGCCTTCAGACCTTGATGGTGGGTCTTCAAGATGGGGAACTGAGGATGTGAAGGAAAGTGGGTAGGATCTTTGAGAAGTATCTTAACCGGGGTATGATGTTTGGCCACTACAGGCTTGGAGGTATCCCATACCAGGGGATTAACTACGTCAGGAGGGATAGGGGGTTGAGGCGAGGAGTTAGGGCAAAACATGGCATCAGTTAGGAGTGGCAGTAGGAGGTGAGCAGATGATGGGTTTGAGTGTGGGGGACCAGTGAGTTGGAGAGTGGCCCCCCACAGTCTGGAGAATATGTCATCCTAAAAGGGGGACTGGGCACAAGGGTATTACTAAAAAAGAGTGGGAAAAGGGGTGTCCCTCAAGGACAGGCTAAAGGATGGGTTTGACTAGGACAGGAAGGCTTACTGTCAATTCCCATGACTGAAACCTGGGAAGGCATGCTAGGTCCTGAGTAGGAAGGCAATACAGAATAGGTAGCCCTGGTGTTCACTAAGAATGAAATGGACTTACACGCTACCTGCAGCATTACCCTGGGCTCGGCAAAGGTGATGGGGGTCTTCAAGTCTGGGCTGCGTCAGTCGTCCAGAAGGCCAAGAAGTTCAAGCAATGGGATTGCTTCCTGCGGACCAGCCTGCCCTCCACATAGAGGTGTGGAGGGTGGGCCTGTAGTCCAGGATGGGCAATCACTGCGCCAATGTCCAAGCTGCTTGCAGTTTGGGCAGGGCTTGGTAGATGGTTGGGGACATGGACACTGACGTGCCCAGTGTCCCTCCTGACCACACTTGAAACAGGGCCCAGGCGGAATGCCTCCAGAGTTCTTGGTGGGTTTTGATGGACCCCCTTCACCAGGTGCCTGGTGGGCTGCCGGCCTCAGGGCTGCCACAAGAGCTTGGGTTTGGAGGCTCATCTTTTGCTGCAGATGGGCCTGGCATATGGCCTCAGCCTTTTCCTCTCGGCCATTAAAACTTTAAATGCAATGTTTACCAGGTCTCATATGGTAGTTTGGGGGCCTTCCTCAGCCTTTTTAAGTTTCTTTCTAATGTCGGCCACTGACTGAGAGATGAAATGGGTGGCTAGAACTGTAGCCCCCGGTAAAGAGGCCAGGTCTAGCGGGGTATGAAGGATCATAGCATTAGTTAATCGGTCAAGGAAGGCGACAGGGTTTTCAGTAGGACCCTGAGTTATTTCCCTTAATTTATCATAATTAACTACCTTTTGGGCTGCACTTTGCATGCCTGCAAGAAGGCACTATAGCATTTGGTCTCGGCAGAGGCAGCCATCTTGACCAGTTTGATAATTCCAATTAGGGTCTGCCTCGGGGACTGCTGCCGCACCCACTAGCATCTGATTGTCTGTGAGATGCACCTGATCAGCGTGTGCCCAGGCCACCATAAGGATGCGATCACGCTCATCTGGAGTGAGGGTGGAGGACATAATTACATAGGTATTGTGCCAGGTGAGGTCATAAGCCTATGTGAGGTAGCGGAATTCTTTGGTGTAAGCAGTAGGATTGGTGGAAAATGACCCTAGGCATTTTTCAATGGTTGATAGATCAGAGAGAGAGAAGGGAACATGTACTCGGATAACGCCCTCCGCTCCAACAACCTCACGAGGAGGGCAAAGGAGGGAGTTTTCATCGTTAGGAGCACAGAGTGTGCGAGTGTGAGCACTAATAGGAGAGGCTAGGTTGGAACTAGGAAGAGGAGGAGCTGGAGGGGGTTGAGGTTCCGCATATGGTGGAGGATTTGTGGATCGGGGTCGGAAAAGGAGGAAGATGGTGGAGGAGCCAAGGGTAGTGAGGGAGCCTCTTTGGCCAGGAGCACCTGAGCAGTGGTGCAAGAGGAACAGAGGGTGGGATGGGAGCGAAGATACTGGAAGGCCTGAACGTAGAGGACCTCCAACCATTTACCATTTCTTTGACAGAAATTGTCTAAATTTGTTAGAATGCCAAGATTGAAAGTTCCCTCCAGTGGCCACTTGGACTGATTGTCCAGAGGATACTGGGGCCAGGCCACGGTGGAAAGGAAAAGCAGCCTTTTCTTTTTTTATGGAGAGGTCCAGCTTGGGTAAATTTTGGACTAGACATCCCAATGGCGACTTGGGGTCTAAGCAGGACTCTTGATTACCCATAGTCTGCTCTCTGTCGCGGAGTAGTCAAGAGTGACTAACAGCGTCCCAGACCTCAACACCTGAGTACTGGAGATTACGGGGAAGGACAGGAGTATAGGGATGTCTCCACAATATTCCTGTCTTCCAGGGCAGGCGAGGAGGGGCACCAGGACGTCTCCGTGAGACCCACAGCTCGAGATGGGAAGGAGTCCCTGACGCAGTCGTGATTACAGACAAGGTACTCCAAGGTTCGGAGCAAACAGAGGATGGGGTTATGGGCAATAGAAGTCTTACCAAGTGATGGCTGCAGACGATTGGAGGGGCGGCAGCTCCCTGGTTCGGCTCAGGGTGGAGGAGTCAGTTTTCCCCAGGAGGGGTCTTGAACTCCTCCTGGGTTTCAGCACCACTTGTAAGGGTTATTGCAAGTTTAAAATGAGGAAACTGAGGCCAGTATAAGAAAATTAAATGCCAGTTTATTCAGCTCCTGGGCGAGGTTCTATGGTCCAGGGAAAAGGGGCCAGAGAAGTTGTGCTGTCTCCCTGGGGTGTGGGGTTTTCGTGGCTATGAGGAATGAGCAACAGCAGGGTTCTCTGATTGGTTCTGGGGGAGCAGGATTGAGACAGGGCAGGCCACTATTGGTTGGCGGGTTGTTGGGCGGGTTTTTCTAATGCAAGATCTGGCCAGGGTTGCATCCGCCAGAGCTTTCCAGGAGAGCTGTGCACAGAGGTAGGTGCCAAGTGCAGAGGCAGGTGCCGGGAGCAGAAACCAGTGCCGAGTGCAGAGATAGGTGCTGGGTGTAGAGCTAGGTGCCGGGTGCCAAATAGGTAGTAGTCCATTATTATGCTGCTGATGAAGACACACCTGAGACTGTGAAGTTTACAAAAGAAAGAGGTTTAATGGGCTTACCGTTCCACATGGTTAGGGAGGCCTCACAATCATGGCAGAAGGCAAGTAGAAGCTTCACATCTTATGTGGATGGTGGCAGGCAAAGAGAGAGCTTGTGCAGAGAAACTCCCGTTTATAAAACCGTCACATTTTGTGAGACCCATTTACTATCATAAGAACAGAACAGCCCCTTGAGTCAATCATCTCTCACTGGGTCTCTCCCCAAATACATGGGAATTATGGGAGCTACAAGATGAGATTTGGGTGGGAACATAGTGCCAAACCATGTCAGTCTGCAAGTAGGTTCAATGAGATCTAATACGAGGTTGGAAATCAGCACAAAGAAACTTCTAAAGTAATACAGGAAATGAGGAAAGAAATAAATAGAAGCCTCACATATAAATATTAAACTTTAGTGTAAATGGTCTACATGTCCCCACTTAATAGTCACTGAATGGCAGTCAGATAAATGAAAAAGATTCATCCGCCTCTGTCTTCAAGAGACCCATCTCACATATCACAACACCTAGAGGTTCAAAGTAAAGGATTAAAGCAAGGCCTATTATGCAAATGGAACACATAAAAATGCAGGGTTTGCTATTCTTGTGTTACATAAAACAGACTTTAAGCCAACAACAGTGAAAAAGGACAAAGAAAGTATTCCATAATGATAAAGGGTTCAGTTAAACAAAGATACTTAACTATTCTAAATATATATGCACTCAAAAATAAAGCACCCAGATTCATAAAACAATTACTACTAGACCTAAGAAAAGACTTAAACCACCAAATAATAATAGTTAGGGACTTCAATACCCACTGACAGCATTAGACAGATCATAGAGGTAGAAAACTAACAGAGAAAGTCTGCATTTAATGTGACACTTGATCAATTGGACCTAATAGACATGTACAGAAGACTCCACCCATCAGCCACAAAATATATATTATTCTCATCTGCACATGGAACAAATTCCAAGATGAACCACATGTTCGATCATAAATAAAGTCTCAATAAATTTTAAAAACTGAAATCATACCAACCATCCTCTTAGATCACAGTGGACTATAAATGTAAATTAATGCCAGGAAGATTTCTTGACACAATTACAGGGAAATTAAATTATTTGCTTCTAAATTATTTCTGGGTGAATAACAAAATTAATGCAGAAATAAGAAATTATTTGAAATGAAAACAGACAGAAAATATACCAAAATATGTGGGATGCAGCACAGTGTTAAGAAGAAAGTTTATAGGCCTAAATGCCTATTTCTAAAAGTCAGAAAGATCTCATATGAATTGCCTAACATCACACCTAGAGAAACCAGAAAAACAGAACAAACTAACAGCAAAGCTACTAGAAGAAAAAAACCCCACTAGTATCAGAGCAAAACTTAAGCAAATTGAGACCCCAAAATACATAGAAATAATACATGAAACAAAAAGTGAGTTCTTTGAAAGGGTAAGGAAGAAATAGAGTGCTAACTAGATTAACAAGGAAGAAAAGAAGGAAGATTCAAATAGCCAAATCTGAAATGAAAAACGTAACATCACAATTGATTCCACAGAAATACAAAAGATTATCAGAGACTATTATGAACACCTTTGTGCACACAAACTAGAAAACCGAGAGGAAATGGATAAATTCCTGGAAATATTCAATCTCTCAAGATTGAATCAGGAAGAAATGAAAACTCTGAACAGCCCATTATTGAGTTCCAAAATGAAATCAGTAGCAAAATACCTGGCCAGGCACAGTGGCTCATGCCTGTAATCTCAGCACTTTGGGAGGCTGAGACAGGCAGATCACTTGAGCTCAGAAGTTTGAGACCAGCCTGGGCAACATGGCAAAACCCTGTCTCTGCAAAAAATACAAAAATTACCCAGGCATGGTAACATGGGTCTGTAGTCTCAGCTACTTGGGAGGCTGAGTCAGGAGGATTTCTTGAGCCTGGGAGGTTGAGGCTGCAATTAGCCATGTTTATGCCCCTGAAGTCCAACCTGGACAACAAAGTAAGACCCTATCTCCAAACAGAAACAAACCTAACAACCTCCAAAAGCTCCAGACCAGATGGATTCACAGCCAAATTCTAAAAGACACAAGAGCTGGTACCAATCCTACTGAAACTATTCCAAAAAATCAAGCAGAAGGTACACTTCCCTAACTCATTCCATGAAGCCAGCCATTCTGTGAACCTTGGCACCAAAGTCTGGCAAAGAAACAAGACAATATTCCTGAAACACATAAACACCAAAGTCCTCAGCAAAGTACTAGCAAACTGAATCCAGCAGCACATCAAAAAGTTAATGAACCATGATCAAGGCAGCTTCATGCCTGGTGTGCAAGATTGGTTCAACATATGCAAATTAATTAATGGAATTCACCTCATAAACAGAATTAGGAACAAAAACCATATGATCATCTCAATAGACACAGAAAAAGTTTTCAACAAAATCCAACATTTCTTCATGCTAAAAACCCTTAAAAAACTAGGCATCCAAGGAACTAACCTCAAAATAATAAGCACCATCTATGAAAAACCCACAGCTAACATCATACTGAATGAGCACAAACTGGAAGAATTCTCTTTGAGAACTGGAACAAGAACAGAATGCCTGTAATCATCACTCCTACTCAACATAGTACTGGAAGTCCTTAACAGAGCAATTAGACAAGAGAAAGAAATAAAAGGCATCCAAAATGGAAAAGAAGCATTTAAACTATCTCTGCTAATGATATGATTTTATACCTAGAAAACCCAAATGATTCTACCAAAAGATTTTTTGGAAGTGATAAATGACTTCAGTAAAGTTTCAGGATACAAAATCAATGTACAGAAATTTGTACCATTTCTATACAGCAATAACATTCAAGCTGAGAGCCAAATAAAAAATGCAATTCTATTTATAATGGCCACAAAAAAATACCTACCTTCAACCAAGGAGGTGAAAGATCTCTACAAAAATAACTACAAAACACTGCTGAAAGAAATCATAGATGACACAAACAAATTGAACATATTCCATGTTCATGGATTGGAAGAATCAATATCATTAAAATGTCCATACTGCCCTAAACAATCTACAGATTCAATGCTCTTCATATCAAACTACCAATATCATTGTTCACAGAACCAGAAAAAACTATTCTAAAATTCATATCAATAAAGTGCCCAAATAGCCACAGCAATCCTAAGCAAAACACAAAACAAAACAACCAAAAACAAAAACAAAAAAACAAAGCCAGAGGCATCATATCACCCAACTTCAAACTATACTATAAGGTTACAGTAACCAAAAAAAGCATAATACTGGCACAAAAACAGACACATTGACCAATGGAATGATGGAAAACCCAGAAATAACACTGAAGACCTTCAGCCATCTGCTCTTCAGAGAAGGTTGACAAAAATAATCAATGGCGGTAAGGACTCTGTATTCAATAAATGGTGCTCGGATAGCTGAATAGCCATAGGCAAGAAGAATGAAACTAGACTCCTACCATTTACCATACATAAAAATCAACTCAAGATGGAATAAAGATTTAAATGTAATATCTCAAGCTATAAGAATTCTTTAAGATAGTCTAGGAAACACCATTTTGGACATCAGCCTTGGGAAAGAATTCATGATTAAGTCCTCAAAAGCAATTGCAACAAAACCAAAAATTGACAAGTGGACCTAATTAAAGAACTTATGCACAGCAAAAGAAACTATCAATAAAGTAAACAGACAATCTACAGAATGGGAAAAATATTCTCAAAGTATGCATCTGACAAAGGTCTAATATACAGAATCTATAAGAAACAAACAATTGAACAAGCAAAAACCAAATAATCCCATTAAAAATGGGTGAAAGAAATAAGCAGACACTTCTCAAAAGAAAACATACACATGGCCAGCAAGCATATGAAAAATGCTCATCATCTCTAAGCATCAGAGAAATACAACTCAAACCCGCAGTGAGATGCCATCCCACACCAGTCAGAATGACTAGTATTAAAACGTGAAAAAACAGCAGATCTTGGCAAGGCTGTCAAAGGGAACTCTTATGCACTGTTTGTGGGAATGTAAATTAGTTCAGCAACTATGGTAAGCATTCTGGAGATTTCTGAAAGAACTTATAACTATCATTAGTCCTATTACTAGGTATATACTCAAAGAAAGATAAATTGTTCTGCCAAAAAGATACATGCACTCATATGTTCATTGTAGCACTATTCATAGCAACAAAGACATGGAATCAAAGTAAGTGCCCTTCAACAGTGAATTGGATAAAGAAAATGTGGTACACATACACCACAGAATACTGTGCAGCTATGAAAAAGAATGAAATTGTGTCCTTTGCAGCAACATGGATGCAGCTGGAGGCCATTATCCTAAGTGAATTAATACAGAAACAGAAAACAAAATACATATATTCTCATTTATAAGTGGGAGATAAACAATGGGTACTCATGATCATTAAGATGGCAGCAATAGACACTAGGGACTCCAAAAAAAAGGAAGGAGGGAGAGGAGAAAGGATTGAAAAACTAACTATTGGGTACTATGCTTAGTACCTAGGTGATGGAATCAGTTAAGGCCCAATCTTAGCATCAGGCAGTATACCCAGGTAACAAACCTGAAGGTGTATCCTTGGAATCTGCTGAAAAAGTTGAAATTACTACAAAAACAGTAGGTTTTATAATTTTATTATGATAGTAAAATTGAAAGTAAAAGTATATTTAAAAGGACAAAGAATGTTTTATATTGAAATTTCTTTTTTCTTTTTTATTTTCAATTGGTGACATATTGTCACCATATCTGTTTTAAGGAAGTTAATGTAGACATAGGGTCTATACTAGTTTCTTATGAGAAGAATATGTGAGTAATTCAGGGAAGGTGAGTAGGTGAATGTGATGTTTGAACTACACATTGAGAGAGGTTTATATTTTTCCAGGTTGTACAGGGAGAGAAGAAAAATATTTTAGCGAGCAACTGACTCCCCATGTCAAGGCCTTTTGGGGAGTGATGTGTTGTTTGGGGTGTGTTATTGAAGAGTAGAGGTACAGAGAGTTGGAGCAGGTGAGAAGTGGGTTTGCTGTTCACAAGACAGAGAGAGAAGAGTGAGTAGTCAGTGGCCATTCAATATGTGGAACAAGCTGTCATGCTGAGCTATGTATCATGATATTCCAGAGGAGAATAGAAGAGAGTCTTACCTTACCATGGCCAAAGCAGTGGTACCTTGTTTCAAAGATGAGAAAATTAAGCTCTGAAGGAAATAGAACCTGGCTAAGATCACACAACTGTGAAGTTTTGAGCTGAGATTCCAACCTATGTCAGTCTCACTGGAATGGAGCCTTATCAAGGCAATGCCTTGTAGTGATAGGAGGTACGTGGCCAAGCTGCAGGAGAGGGGCACAAAGGAGAGTAATTCTTGTGTTGCACAGAGAGGTGGCCATCTGTGCAGCCATTTGGAGGGGGACTGATGTCTGATGGGGGTGCTAAGGTGGAGCCAACGCTGGCAGAGCCAATGTCCTAGAACAAGTGTACTCACAGTCATACCTGTGGAGTATAGATGCCAGAAAAACATACCATTCAACAGAGTAGTTAAGAGTGTTTTTAACTGCTTGGTAAGAGCTTAGCACTGTGATTATGAGGATTTATACCAACCGTCATTCAGCAGTTTAATTTAAACACTGGAATCTACATGAGATGACAAGCCCCCTTTCCTATGAATGTTCTAGAGGAATGTGACATCAGATGGGAGGAAGACAGCACTCAGGAGGTGTGAACCGAGGGTGGGGATGTGGAAACTTGGTTTGAAAGATCTAACGATTTGGGAGTGGGTAGCAGATGGAGTTGTAGGGAAATGTGAGGAGACTCTGGGAGCCTTAGCAGCTGGTGAGGTTGGAAGGTTGGGGCAAGATCTTTAGAAGAGATTTCCACCTTGAGATATTTTCCATAGTAGGTGTGACCCAAGAACAGCGTGGGAAGCAGTGTGACAGACGCTGGGCTGTGAAGTCTCCATCCTTGTTACCATAGCATCTGCAGAAATGTTATACTATATACAATAGCCTCCTGAGAGGTTCAGGGGAAATAAGAAAAATGTGGTTATGTTCTGGCTTTGGTTTGCATCATCCCCAGATGCAGAGAAATGTGGGTAGATGAATAATTCAGGCAGAACCAAAAATCAAGTAGAGGTAACAACAAAAACAACAACAATGAACTCAAAATGATGAGTATGCCAAAGGAACACAAGAGCCAATTGAAAATGTTTTCAGTGCCCAAAGTTAGAATAGTCTGAGTAAATATATAAATAAATCAATATTGAATTATAAATCCCAGTATAAAATAAATATTCATGAGTTCATACTGATGTAAATAATGATTAAATAAATGAGTGGAGAACAGACAAATGTCTTATGCAGAAGAATTCCAAAAATTTGAATACATATTTCACCCTCAAGGAAGTGGAACATATTCCTCACCACTTAAGTATGAGGGACCCGCATGGCCTTCCAAAGAGTAGAATATGCAAGTCAGGCAGGGAGAACAAGTTTACACTTGAGAAACATGTAAACAATATCTCACTAGGTGACCAAGGTTAATCTTAAAAGTGACAAATTGTATTGACAGTACCGTTTATATGATGTTATAAGAATGGTGCTTCTGTGGTCTTCCATCCCCAAACTCTTTAGCCTATTCTTGAGAGAAATCAGACAAAGTCAAATTGAGAAACATTTTACAAAATACCCGACGAATACTCCTCATACTGTCAAAGACACCAAAAACAATGAAAGTTTGAGAAACTGACACAGTTAAGAGGAGCCTAGGGAGACATAACAACTAAGTGTAATGTGGTTCCTGGATGGCATCCTAAAACAGACAAAGAACACTGAAACTAAGGAAATCTGAATAAAGAATGGACTTTACTTAATATTCACCAGTGTAATTATATATAATATTTATTCACAAATTATAATCAACATATCATACTAGTGTAAGATATTAATAATAGGAGAAAACAGGTGTGGAGCATATATAATATCTTTACTTTTTTGGCAAATAGAAAACTATTATAACAATAATGATTTATTAAAAAATAAAATGACAGATTTTTGCCATAACATATGAATAATTACACTAAATATAAATGGTCTAAGTTTACCATATAAGACAAAGATTAATAGGATGCAAACAAAAAAAAATGACCCAACTGTATGTTGTTTAACATGAATTCATTTCAAATATCACAATATAAGTAGGTGAAAGCAATATAGCAAGCAAACATTAATCAAAAGAAAGCAGGAGTAACTATGTTAATATCAGACAAAGTAGACTTCAGAGCAAAGAAAATTATCTGAGATAGAGAAGGATATTATTTAATGATAAAAGAGTTAATCTATCAAAAAGATATAGCAATCCTTAATGTTTATTCACCTAATATCAAGGCAAAAAGTGATACAACTAAAGGAGAAATAGACAAATTTACAATTATAGTTGGAGTCTTTAAAATCCCTCTTTCAATAACTGATTAAACAACAAGATACAAATTCAGCAAAGATATATAGAACAATTAAACACTGCTAACAACCATCAGGGTCTAATTGCATTTATAGAACACTCCACCCAACCACAGCAGAATACACAGCCTTTGAAAATTACCATAGAATGTATTACCAATATAGAACATATCCTGGGCCACAAAACTAACATCAACAAATTTAAAAAAATTAAAACCATACAGACTGCCTTCTTTTATGACAATGGAATCCAATTAGAAGTCAGTTACAGAAAGTCAATGGGAAAATATCCAAACACTTGAAAACTAAACAACACACTACATAATAATAAACAAGTCAAAGAAGACGTCTTAAAGGAAAATTTAAGAAATATATTGGACTGAATGGAAATGAAAATGCAACATCAAAATTTGTGGTCTTAAGCTAAAACAATGCTGAGAGGGAAATTTATAGGACTAAATGCTTATATTAGAAAACAGTAAAGTTCCAAAATCAATAATCCAAACCCCTCAAGAAATTAAAAAAAGAAAATCAATGTAGACCTAAAGCAAGCAGAAGGAAGAAAATAATGAAGATAAAATTATAAATTAACAAAATTGAAAATAAAATTTTTTTTAAAAAATCAATGAAACAAAAAGCTGCTTCTTTGAAAATATCAATAAAATTTGCAAACTTCCAGCATGACTAAAAAAAGATGACACAAAATGCTAATATTAAGAATGAAATAGCAAATATTACCACAGACTCTGAAGAAATGGAAAGATATGGAAATACTGTGAACATCTTTACACCCATCAATTTAGCAACTTTGAAAAAATTAACCAATCCTTAAAAACACAAACTACCACAATGCATTCATTATGAAATAGATAATTTAACCATGTAATTATTATGGAAATTAAATTAGTAATTAGATACTCCCTAAAAATAAATCTCTAGGTTCAGATGGTTTTACCAAAGTATTTTACCAGCTGTTTAAAATTGAATTAGCATCAATTCTACAAAGTCTCTGCCAGAAAGAGAAGTGAATGGTTTCTAACTCATTTTATGAGACCAGCAGACCATGATATCAAACCAAAAAAGACTAAAAAAGGAAAATGACAGACCAATATCTCTCTCGAAAACGATGCAGAAATCCTTAATAAGACAATAGTAAACATAATCTGGCAATATATAAAAAGAATTATACACTATAACCAAGTATGCTTTATTTCAGGGGTCAAGGTTCCTTTAATATTCTAAAATTAATCGATAAAATCATATTAACAGGCCAAGGAACAATAACATGATTTTATCAACAGATACAGAAAGAGCATTTGACAAAATCTAACACTCATTCATGACAAAAACTCTCAGAAATCTGGAAATAGTTGTCAATTTTCTGATCTTGATAACAAATATTTACAAAAAAACTTACAGCTAAAATCATAGATAATTACTATGACTAACGTAATAGTAACAGAAAAAAAGGTAAGAACATCTACTCTCACCACTGCTACTTAGCATTCATGCTGGAATTTCTGGCCAGTATCATAAAGCAAGAAAAAAAATGGCAAACAGATTAGAAAAAAAGAAACTGCCACTGTTTGCAGATGGCATGAATATGGAAAATTCAATCAACCAAACTCTCTTAGAATTAATTAGATAAGTTCAGCAGTCTCAGGATACAAGAGCAACATGCAAAAATAAACTCTATTTCTATATTGTAGCAATCAACCTGCTGAAACTGAAATTAGAATATCATTTAATCATTAACCAACCAAACAAAACACACATAACTTAGTTGAAAACCTTAAAAAAGAACATCTCCAAGTCCTTTATACTGTAAACAACAAAATGCTGATACTAGAAACAACAACAAAAAATTAAATAAGACATACTGTATTTATGGATTGAAAGACTCAGCAAAATAGAAATGTCAATTATCTGCAAATTGATATTCAGGTTTACTAAAGCATTCTCTTCTTCCTGTGTTAACTTCATTTCAAAGGGGCTAAAGACCCAAACAGCAGCTTCCTGCCGTACTCCCACAATCCTAAATTGTTAGCCTATTTTTATAGGAATGTTTATGAAGAAGAGGAGAAAGAAATTATTCTGTATCTCAACCTGTAATTTTTCCCAAAGCAAAAGAGTTGGAAGGCAAAGATTCCCTCTCAATAAAGTTATTTAAGATCAGGTAGGAAACCCATTGGTGGCGGTGGAGTGGGGGGAGTTACGGCTGTGCTTTGACTGTCTTTCCATGTTTATCTGATCCCTGAGAAGTAATTATAACCTGAAACATCATCATCATCATCATTATGATAGCCACTTTTGCTATGGGCTTACAACCTGTGCTAACTACTAATCCCATAAGACCAAGAGAACTTAAAAAAATTGCTCAGATTCATACAGATTGTTAATAGCATTGGTAAAACTCAAACTTGGGTTTCCATGACTACAAAGCCAGTGACCAATACCAGAGGAAATGGTTAGAAATATATTTGTATTTATTTTTATCTTACCTATTTCTTCTGTTCATTTCTATTGTATGCTATGGAATTATATAACATTAACACAATTATATATATTAAATTAATAATAAATTCATGGCAAGTAAGATTAATTAATTAAAAGTGAGATTCTAAAAGGTTTCCTTTATACCAAAGTATATGAAACCTGGAAAACCACTCTAAACTGTATTCTCCTGACCTCTTTATGCTGGTTTCTACGTAACTCTTATATAACTCACCCGTATGTGTGATCCATCAACACCCCAGTGATGAGTAATAATTACAATATGCAAGGTCTGTAAGTGAGAAAGCTGAACATTATGATTAAATGGCTCTCCATCTCCATTTTTAAAAATGTGTTTGTTAACATGAAGCAGAACAATTTTCTGCACCCGCCTTAGAGGTCTCGCTGTATAGTGTTCTTCTATGTGAGTTGTTTTCTTCAATATTTGGTGTGATTAACAGTGGGGGGAGTGCTCACACTCAAACTAACATACTGCTTTGGCATCTCTCCTATGAATTCGTGAAGCAATGAAAGTCAGAAAAACATTGTCAGGATAGGGTCATAATAAAAGGCCCTATTGAATGCTGTTCTCCTGAGCCTGTAAATTCAGTGAAGTTTATTGTTCTGATCTTGAGTCCACAGATTATGCTGTTTGATTTAAGGCACTAAAGAAGCAGTCAGTTTGAGCAGCAGTAAAATTTCTGCAGAATAAACAAACTCATAAACTGGCATTCTACAACTTCCTTCTGCTGCACTATTTTGTCTTGGTTGTTTCACTCTGGGATTACAGCGGTAAAATGATGCGAAGTACAGACTGACTGCTTGGATTTAAAAAGGCAAGATTAGCATTTAGACAATACTTAAGAACATATCTCCTAACTTAAACATTTTCAAAATATTTGAGTGATTTAGCACTTTATATGGTGATAAACGCAGTGGTCCAATGGTATTTTTAGTGGCTGGGGCAGCTTTGTAGTCTGTGAGAAAGTACATTTCAAGCAATTACTACAACAGGACTGCGCTGCTCTTGGCTACTGTTGTGATTAATTGATATTACCAGGAAAAGCTCAGCTGAAGGCAAGAGGTTATGGTGTAAATGTGGCACTATAATTTGTAATTGGTGTGTGTCTTCCCTGTATTTCCTTAGTACCCCTTTCCTTTAAGGAGCTACGGGGCCCTTTTATGATTAAGCATCTGGGTCAATCTGTGATTCTTTAGTCTTTCGTAAAAGCTCAAACCATTTGAAGAGAGACTATAGGTGTCCTAGAGTGTTAGAGTAAAAGAGAATGACTGAGAAAAATTGGAAAGAGAATCAAGTTTTCTTCCCCAGCCTGAGAAGGATATGAGCAGCCAAGAACAGTGCTCAGCATTTTGGCTGTGTACCAGAAAGGTGGGAAATTATCGGTTGGCTATGATGAATATTAAGTTTACTAGGCTCAGAGCCCAAATATTCACAGACCAGCCCAAGAATCTGGGTCCCAATTGTGTCAGAGGAGCACCAGAGCCACTGGACCTGAAGGAACCTTATGTGAGCAGAGCCAATCAGTTCAGAGCCAGTGAATATGTCGGTGGTATCCAGCGTGGACAGATGGATGGTGACTGGAAGGATATCCTCAGTGCCTTTAAAATGTGCCTCGAAGACAAGCTCAGCACATTTATCTTGGGTACTGGAAAATGATTGGAACTGATATTCCCAAATCATGATGGAAGCTGGCATGCCAGAATTTTCAGGATGTTGTCCACATCAGCTATAAGATATTCAATTCTCATGCCCTTAAGATCTGCAAGAATCACTGTCTTCCTAAAGACATTCACTTCTATAATAATAATTTCCTAATCTCTTGTAAAATACATCTTTTCTGTTGTACCTTAGATTGCACTTATGACTTGGTTTATGTTCAGTTTCAAAATACTTTGTGGTATTCTTTTTGATATTGCTTGCATTATGTAAGTATGTATATTGCCTGGTTCTAGTAGGATTTATCTCTGCCTTTTACTGGGGAGTCTTATAGCTTATTCTGTTTATTTTATTTCCCAGTACTTGAAAAATAGCCACAAGGAGCAGCATGAGGGGGCTTATATTAACATATACATACTGACACTGAAAAGAGCAGAAGAAAAATAAAAGATGAAGACCAAATGCCAAGATTTTCTCTTATAACCTAGTGCATATGTGTTATAGTGGGTGTATCATATTTCATTGAATCTGTCTAAGGTATTATTAATTGTATAGTCATTATTTTAGGTACTAACAAGAAAGAAAATAAGCTGCCAATAGAACTGATACAATACTTTCTTATCACTTAAAGTTTTTATTTTATACTTATTGGAGGAAATCTTATAGTTAATTAACTATCAACTTTTATTGTATGTCACTCTTGTACATGCATAAAAAAGAAAGCACAGGTGAGATAACCGAGTTAACCTATTCTGAAGCTTCTGCTCCTCCAGCATCTGACTTTTCTGAATTACTTTCTAACTCAGGGTCATCAAATTCATGGGCAACATTTTTCTAGCGAACGCCCCATTATTATCTCTGGACTTCTCCCCCAGTAAGCTGATGTTGCTCATTCCAAAGAAATGGCAACTACATCATAATTGTCACCTGCCTGCAACAATCTTAAGATGCCATATTGTAATGGGCACTTGTTTTAATTATATTAAATATTTAAAAACAATATGTGCCTTAGAACTAAGGAAACATGCAATTCACAGTCTCTGCAATTTGTCATAGATTCATGACATAGGAAAATTGTTTTGTAGAATTAAAAAAAGACCTTTTATTTTGCTGTCTTCTTACGTTTTTATTTTCAAGGCAACATACAAAGTCTTTTCTTTAAAGCTTTCAGAATGCTTATGTCCCACAAATATAGTAAAATGATTTGCCACTGCAGTGGTTTAATTATCAAGATTCCTATTTACATTAAAAGATAACAATTTAAAGTTCTCCCATAGTTGTTGTGTAGATACAAGGAATGTGATGAGAAGTAAATGCAAATAAAGGTTATATGTTCTTCCTGGACCCCCAAAAAGTAATCTTTCACACTGATTTTGAGGAATACTATCCTAAATGTAAAGATGGTGCTCGCTCAATCAGAGGAGAGTCCTTGTTTCTTTCAGATAAAGTACAGTTCATCTTTTTGTCAGTTTTTTATTGGTATCTTAATGCTAAAGGGTTAATTTTTTTTTCTGCAAGTGAGCCTTTGATTACCAGAGTGTAACTTCCTCGTGTGGCAATAGTTAGTCTTAGGAAAAGTTCCCTGTGAAGTTAAGTTTCATAAATTGAGTCTGGCTCCCCGCTGACTTCATAAAATGGAAAATTTGTTTCACTTGGGGCAGAGGAGAAACATCATCCTTAGATGTAATAAAATCACACTAAGTATAGAGAAAATCCTTGAAAAGCCTATGTTTAAAAGAAATCATTACTTTTATACTCAAATAATGTTACTCAAAATGAGATCAAGTCTTGATTGCTAAACAGTATAGCTCCCTCTCTGGCTGTTTCTATTCCTAGTGCAATATTAAAAAATCCAAAAGAGAAAAGAGAAATAATAAATATATCACCTTCATTAACTAAATGAAAATCTCCTTTTCTATTTGCTTTTTTGCATTTTTCTTTCAAGGCCCGGTCTAAACCCCAGCTATTTAATATGCTCATATTAAGATTAAACAAAAAGGAACAATATTGCAAACAATATAATCAGTCTGTGTATACTGTTGAATATATTTTACTGAATTAACTATTAGATAAGTAAAACTCTTTCTCTTATTCATGCAGTTAGGTTCTTTGAAATGAGGATAGAAAGTGTCTCTCAGTTTCCCTTATTGAAAGGGCAAATAAGTAAGAAGAGCATGGTTCCTATTTTCTAATATTGATTTTGTTTCAAAGTGTTGGCTATACAGTGACTATATAGAATTTGAGTATATCAGTAGCTAGCTAAATCTTTAGGGGAAAGTTTTATAAATAAAATTATTAGCTCAAAGTGATAATTTTTTTAACTTTTAAGTTCAGGAATACACATGCCGGTTGATTATATAGGTAAGCTTGTGTCATGGGGGTTTGTGGTACGGATTATTTGTTACCCACATATTTAGCCTAGTACCCCTTAGTTATTTTTCCTGATCTTCTCCCTCCTTGTACCCTCCACCTTCTGGTAGGCCCCAGGGTCTGTTGTTCCCCTCTATGCACGTGTGTGTTCTCAGCATTGAGCTGCCACTTACAGGTGAAAACATGTGGTATTTGGTTTTCTGTTCCTGCATTAGTTTGCTAAAGGATAATGTTCTCCACCTCCATCTGTGATCCTGCAAAGGACATGATCTTGTTCTTTTTTATGGCCACATGGTATTCCATGGCATATATGTGCCACATTTTCTTTATACAGTCTACCATTGGTGGGGATTTGGGTTGATTCCATGTCTTTGCTATTGTGAATAGTGCTGCCATGAACATATGCATGTGCATGTATCTTTATAATAGAATGATTTATATTCCTTTGGGTAAATACCCAGTAATGGGATTGCTGGGTGGAATGCTGTGACCCATGTGGCTTGTGTGAGACAGTATCTCATTGCATCGTGGTTTTGATTTGCATTTCTCTAATGATCAGTGATGTTGAGCTTTTTTTCACATGCTTGTTGGCCACATGTAAGTCTTGTTTTGAAAGATGTCTGTGCAGGTCCTTTGCTCACTTTTTAATGTTGTTGTTTATTTTTTCATGTAAATTTGTTTAAATTATTTACACATGCTAAATATTAGACCTTTGTCAGGTGCATAGTTTGCAAAAAACTTTTCTCCTATTTTATAGATTGTCGGTTTACTCTCTTGATAGTTTCTTTTGTTGTGCAGAAGCTCTTAAGCTTTATTAGATTCCACTTGTCAATTTTTGCTTTTGTTGTGATTGCTTTTGGTATCATTATCATGAAATCTTTGCTTATTCCTAGGTCCAGGATAATATTGCCTAGGTTGTCTTCCAGGGTTCTTATGGTTTTGGTTTACATTTAAGTCTTTAATCCATCTTGAGTTGATTTTTATGTAAGGCATAAAGAAGGAGTCCAGTTTCAATCTTCTCCATATGGTTGGCCAGTTATCCCAGCATCATTTATTGAATAAGGAGTCTTTTCCCCATTGCTTGTTTTGTTAGCTTTGTCAAAGATCAGATGATTGTAGGTGACCTTATTTCATCGGGCCTTATTTCATCAGATGGCCTTATTTCTGGGCTTTCTATTGTGTTCCATTTGTGTATGTGTCTGCTTTTGTACCAGGACTGTGCTGTTTTAGTTATGGTAGCCCTGTGGTATAGTTTGAAGTCAGGTAGCACGATGCTTCCAGTTTTGTTCTTTTTGCTTAGAATTGCCTTGGCTATCTGGATTCTTTTTTGGTTCCATATGAATTTAAAAATAGTTTTTTTTAGTTCTGTGAAGAATGTCATTGGCAGATTGATAGAAATAGCATTGAATCTATAAATTGCTTCGGGCAATATAACCATTTTAGCAATATTCTTCCTATCCATGAGCATGGAATAATTTTTCCATTTGTTTGTGTCATCTCCGATTTCTTTGAGCAGTGGTTTATAGTTCTTGTAGAGATCCTTCACCTGCCTGTTTTGCTGTGTTGCTGGGTATTTTATTCTTTTTGCGGTGATTGTCAATGGAATTGTATTCCTGATTTGTCTCTTGACTTGATTATTGTTGGAGTATAAGAATGCTAGTGATTTTTGCACATTGATTTTGTGTCCTGAGACTTCACGGAATTTGTTTATCAGCTTAAGGAGGTTTTGGGCTGAGACTATGGGGCTTTCTTTATACACACACACACACACACACATAAAGATATATATATATATATAAAGATATATATATATACGTATATATATAAAGTTATATATATATATACACACACATATATATATATAAAGAGATATATATATTTTTTTTATTGTACTTTAGGTTCTGGGGTACATGTGCAGATCATGCAGGATTGTTGTATAGGTATATACATGGCAATGTGGTTTGCTGCCTCCATCCCCCGTCACCTATTTCTGGCATTTCTCCCCATGTTATCCCTCCCCAACGTCCCCACCTCTACTGTCCCTCACCTAGTCCCCCACAACAGACCCCAGTGTGTGATGCTCCCCTCCCTGTGTCCATGTGTTCTCATTGTCTAACATCCATCTGTGAGTAAGAACATGTGGTGTTTGATTTTCTGTTCCTGTGTCAGTTTGCTAAGAATGGTGGTTTCCAGATTCATCCATGGCCCTGGATGAATCACAAAGGACATGAACTCATCGTTTTTTATGGCTGCATAGTATTCCATGGTGTTTATGTGCCACATTTTCCTTGTCCAGTCTATCATTGATGGGCATTTGGCCTGGTTCCAGGTATTTGCTATTGTAAACAGTGCCGTAATGAACATATGTGTGCATGTGTCTTTATAATGGAACGATTTATAATCCTTTGGATATATACCCCGTAATGCGATTGCTGGGTCAAATGGAATTACTATTTCTAGGTCCTTGAGGAATCACCACACTGTCTTCCACAATAGTTGAACTAATTTACATTCCCACCAACAGTGTAAAAGTGTTCCTATTTCTCCACATCCTCTCCAGCATCTGTCGTCTACAGATTTTTTAATGATCGTCATTCTAACTGGCATGAGATGGTATCTCAATGTGGTTTTGATTTGCATCTCTTTAATGACCAGTGATGATGAGCATTTTTTCATATGTTTGTTGGCCTCATATATGTCTTCTTTTGAAAAGTGTCTGTTCATGTCCTTCGCCCACTTTTGAATGGGTTTGTTTGTTTTTTTCTTGTAAATCTGTTTTAGTTCTTTGTAGATTCTGGATATTAGCCTTTGTCAGATGGGTAGGTTGCAAATTTTTGTCCCATTCTGTTGGTTGCCAGTTCATTCTAATGATGGTTTCTTTTGCTGTACAGAAGATCTGGAGTTTAATTAGATCCCATTTGTCTATTTTGGCTTTTGTTGCCAATGCTTTTGGTGTTTTAGTCATGAAGTCCTTGCCTATGCCTATGTCCTGAATGGTTTTGCCTAGGTTTTCTTCTAGGCTTTTTATGGTGTTAGGCCTTATGTTTAAGTTTTTAATCCATCTGGAGTTAATTTTAGTGTAAAGTGTCAGGAAGGGGTCCAGTTTCTGTTTTCTGCACATGGCTAGCCAGTTTTCCCAACACTATTTATTAAACAGGGTATCTTTATCCCATTGCTTGTTTTTGTGAGGTTTGTCAAAGATCAGATGGTTGTAGATGTGTGGCGTTGCCTCTGAGGCCTCTGCTCTGTTCCATTGGTCTATATCTCTGTTTTGGAACCAGTACCATGCTGTTTTGATTACTGTAGCCTTGGAGTATAGTTTGAAGTGAGGTAGCCTGATGCCACCAACTTTGTTCTTTTTGTTTAGGATTCTCTTGGCTATGTGGGCTCTCTTTTGGTTCCACATGAAGTTTCAGGTGGTTTTTTCCAGTTCTGTGGAGAAGGTCATCTGTAGCTTAATGGGGATAGTATTGTATCTATAAATTGCTTTGGGCAGTATGGTCATTTTCACAATATTGATTCTTCCTAACCATGAGCATGAAATGTTTTTCCATCTGTTTGTGTCCTCTCTTATTTCCTTGAGCAGTGGTTTGTAGTTCTCCTTGAAGAGGTCCTTTACATCTTTTGTTAGTTGTATTCCTAGGTATTTTATTCTCTTTGTAGCAATTGTGAATGGCAGTTCATTCTTGATTTGGCTCTCTTGAAGTCTGTTATTGGTGTATAGGAATGCTTTTGATTTCTGCACATTGATTTTGTATCCTGAGACTTTGCTGAAATTGCTTATCAGTTTAAGGAGATTTTTGGCTGAGATGATTGAGTCTTCTAAATATACAATCATGTGGTCTGCAAATAGAGACAATTTGACTTCCTCCTTTCCTAATTGAATAGCCTTTATTTCTTTTTCTTGCTTGATTGCTCTGGCTAGAACTTCCAATACTATGTTGAATAGGAGTGGTGAGAGAGGGCATCTTTGTCTAGTGCCAGATTTCAAAGGGAATACTTCCAGTTTTTGCCTATTCAGTATGATATTGGCTGTGGGTTTGTCCTAGATAGCTTATATTATTTTGTGATAAGTTCTATTGATACCTAGCTTATTGAGAGTTTTTAGCATAAAGGGCTGTTGAATTTTGTCGAAGGCCTTCTCTGCATCTATCGAGGTAATGATGTGGTTTTTGTCTTTGTTTCTGTTTATGCGGTTGCTTATAATTATAGACTTGTGTATGTTGAAGCAGCCTTACATCCCCAAGATGAAGCCTACTTGATTGTGATGGATAAGCTTTTTGATGTGCTATTGCAATCGATTTGCCAGTATTTTATTGAAGGTTTTTGCATCTATGTCCATCATGGATATTGACTTGAGGTTTTCTTTTTTTGTTGAGTCTGTGCCGGGTTTTGGTATCAGGATCATGTTGGTCTCATAAAATGATTTGGGAAGGATTCCCTCTTTTTTGTATTATATGGAAGAGTTTTAGAAGGAGTGGTACCAGCTCCTCTTTGTACACCTGGTAGAATTCGGCTGTGAACCCATCTGGACCTGGGCTTCTAGATGTTGAATCATGTCATCTGCAAACAGGAATAGTTTGATTTCAGCTCTTCCTATTTGGATGCTCTTTACTTCTTTATCTTTCTTAATTGTTCTGGCCAGAACTTCCAATACTATGTTGAATAGGGGTTGTGAGAGAGGGCATTCTTCCTTGTCTTGTGCTAGTTTCCATGGGGAATATTCCAGATTTTGCCCATTCAGTACGATGTTGGCTATGGGTCTGTCATAGATAGCTCTTATTATTTTGAGGCATGTTCCTTCAACATCTAGTGTATTGAGAGTTTTTAACGTGAAGCAGTGTTGAATTTTATTGAAAGCCTTTTCTGCATCTCCTGAGACAATCAAGTGGATTTTGTTTTTAGTTCTGTTTAAGTGATGAATCATATTTATTGATTTGAGTGTGTTGAAGCAACTTTGCATCCCAGAGATAAAGCCTACTTGATCACGGTGGATAAGCTTTTTGATATGCTGCTGGATTCGGTTTGCCAACATTTTGTTGAGGATTTTTGCATTGATCCTCATCAAGGATATTGACCTAAAGTTTTCTTTTTTTGTTGTGTCTCTGCCAGCTTTTGGTATCAGGATGATGCTGGTCTCCTCATTGTTTTGGGTAGCTTTACTGGGAATGGTATCAGCTCTTCTTTGTATATCTGGTAGAATTTGACTGTGAATCTGTCTTGTCCTGAGCTTTTTTGGTTGGTAGGCTATTTATTACTCATTCAATTTCAGAGTTCATTACTGATCTGTTCAGGGATTATTTTTGGTTCAGTGTTGGGAGGGTGTATGTGTTCAGGAATCTATCCATATCTTCTATTAATAGATTTTCTAGTTTGTGTGCATAGTATTGTTCTTAATATTCTCTGATGGTTATTTGTATTTCTGTGGGCTCAGTGGTAATATCTTCTCAAAGTGATATAGTTTTAAAGCTCTCAAAACATTCTGGTAGTGTATGAGTGCCCATCTCAGAAAATATCCACCATAATTATCAAGCGTATTAACTTTCGTCAATATAAGTTAAAAAAACAAAAGTCTGTTTTAATTTGTATTTTGGAATTTTACTTAACTATATATTTCAAATTGTTTCTTAGCCATAGTAACCTTTGTGCATATGTTCTTTTATATGTTGGCCTTTTTTTTTCTTGTGGAAGCATTAATATATTTTCTACTTGGTTTAAAGTATCTGTGTATATTTTTGTTGTTAGCATTTTATATTAATTTTATAAATACTGAGGTATCTTTAGATAGAAAGTTTTAAATTTTCATACAATGGTTTTCTTGTTCTGGCAACACACTGGGAAAGCAAACCTGGAATCATTTCAATTACAAACTGAAGAAATGGCAGATTTAAATTTAACGTATAACTAATCTCATATAAAAAAAGGGAAGTTCCATTTTCCAGAAACAAAGAAGGAACTGAAAATCAGAGCACCAAACCAGTTAAATGAAGCTATGTTGGCCTTGTGGATTATTATCAAACTCCACATTAGGTCCAGGAGAATCAGGCTTTCCTTTGCCTATAGGAACAGAGCACTAGGCCTTCGACTGATAGTTGGGACTAAGATCCCTGCGCAAAGACAGAACATCGTCTGGAGTATGAAATTTCAGGGAAAGGAGAGAAAGAAAACTTCTGCAAAATAGTCCCTTGAGAGACAAGGAAGCTCTTTCTCTACTGGAAAGATTAAAAAACATTCCATGAATAAACAAAACCCTGAGTCTGTGCTTAATTTATGCTGCCTTACCTAGGCTATAGGAATTCTCCAACTGGGAACTTAAATTGGACTCAGGCTAATTATCCTAAAACTGCAGAGAAGCTAATGTTCTGGACGACAGAGCCACAGGCTAGAAAAGTTGACCTATCCAGTAGAAGTCAGGAGAGAAAAAATAAATAAAAAAAGAAGCAGCAAAGAAAACACATAGTAAATAGAATGTACAAAATAAGATAGTAGAAATAAATGCTGTGTGTAATGATTGACATACGCACCAACACATCACAGCAGTAAAAAGACAAAGATTCTCAGATGAGAATAAAATAACAAAAGAATTCAGTGTTAGGCTACTTCAGAACTAATATGCAGTGACAAATTTTAGGGGAAAAAAGATGGAAGAAAGCTGTGAGTCTGGATCCATCAAGATGGTAAAATAATGTGACTTTAAAATACTCTCACTCTAAACACCTTAGGTCCTGGATAAAGTTATTATTTGATATTCCTGAGAGAAAAGAGAAGAATAGGTTGGTGCAAAAGTAATTGAAGTTTTTGCCTTAGTTTTAAAGAAAAAAAATGCAATTACTTTTGCACCAACTAATGCAAGAATGCCAAAATCTACAAGAAAACTTAAAACCATAGAAGGAAAAACAAACGCTCAAAATTTGGCTGTTTTGGTAGTGGTTTGGTGGCAGTTAATAGTGTGGTCATGGTGACTTAAGGTATCCAAGGACAATGCCCAGTAGGATAAGGAGATTGAAATCCTGAGACTGTGCTGAATATATGCTACCTTACCTAGGCTACAGGAATTCTCACACTGGGAACTTAAATTGGACTCAGGCCATGTATTGGTAGATTTTCATAACAAAATGTTTAAAAAGTGAAAGAAGCCAGATATTTGAGTTCTCAAACTACTGATAAAAATTCAAACTTGGCCGGGAGGCTCACGCCTGTATTCCCAGCATTTTGGGAGGCAGAGGTGGATGGATCACGAGGTCAAGAGATGTAGACCATCCTGACCAACATGGTGAAACCTGTCTCTACTAAAAAATACAAAAATTATCTGGGTGTGGTGGTGCATGCCTGTAGTCCCAGCTACATAGGAGGCTGAGGCAGGAGAATTGCTTGAACCCGGGAGGCGGAAGTTGCAGTGAGCCAAGACCATGCCACTGCACTCCAGCCTGGCAACATAGTGAGGCTCCATCTCAAAAAAAAGAAAAAAAAATCAAGCTTAGATTTATTTACCTAAAACTTTAATCAAATGATCATTCAAGTTTGAGGTATTTTCAAGCAAAGGTGTTTTCAAGCAAAAGCTGATTATATCACAAACAGAAGTTTGCTGAATGGATGCCTGAGGATATACTTCAGGGAGAATGAATTAAACAAAGAAAAAATAAAATGTAAGAAGTAATGATAAACACAATACTATTTTAAACACATGCTTTTCTATCCTACCTAAAACTCATACGTAGTTTCTAAGAGTGCCTGTTTCTCGATACATTTTCCAGCATTCAGTCTTGTCAAATTTGAGGTTTGAGTTATATATTTTAACAATAAAAGAGGTGGGGCATTTAAAGTTTCTGATTTCAGGCAATTTTTTCTTTTCTGTACACTGTAGACCCTTAACCCAGATATTTTTTCTGCGAATTTATTAGGGCTTAAGTTTGTAATTGACTTATGAGTTATTTAGTAAATTACTTAGCTGATTAACCTTTATGTATATCGTAAATACATTTTCCTGGTTTGTCATTTACTTTTCTATTTTATCTATGGTATTTTGTTAATTTTTACAGTTAAATATTTAAATTACTTAAAACATCTCAAAATTTTCCATTATTGTTTTAATATAGTACTTAGAAATCTCTGACCTCCCCAAGAATGTAAGTAAATTCAATTATATTTAATTCTAACCATTTTCTGTTTCAGCTTTCAGATCTAAAATTTTGATTAATTGGAAATTATTTTGTTGTACAAAGTGTTGTAGGAGTCCAAGTTAATTTTTTCTTCATTGTGGTTGCACTTATTCAAACTGCATAATAGAAATCCATCAGTGAATTAAAATTCATTTTACCAAATTTTCCCTGGTGGCAAAGTGTCTATAAAGGATGGGACTTCTGTAATGCATGCCAGCACTTCTATTTTTATGCTGCCCAAATTAAAATGAAACACTTTTTAAGTAATGTCAGGATATTAAATATTAAGGATTACAGATACAGTTGGAAGATTAATGAGTTAATACATGAAAACACTTTTGACATACTGATAGTGGCAATGTATCTTTATAAGGTACTGTTAGGACAAAATTTAATGCTCTAAAATTGGATTTACATTGCTTCAGTTTTATTTTCAAATATGCATAAATGAATTACTTTTACAGAAGCCAAAAATGAGAAGAGTAAACACAGACTATTGAAATCACTTTACACTTAGTTATTAAATATACCATTGACTGTTAATTTCACTGCATGAGTTATGCATTCACAAGAATTCCTTAAAAAGCTGTATTCATCAAAGGTTAATGAGAAGTAAATTTTCATGGTGGGAAGTGTGACAAGTGTTTTTCTTGTCTCTGCCTCACTTGTATTTCTAGTTGTCTAAATGAGTTGGGGAATGTTTTCCAAATTAATATAACATTCCCTTTTCATTCCATCTTCTAAATCTAATAAAATCATGCAAATAAAGTTACAGTTTTATGCTTACACATAGTTTTGGATTCTTAACATATTCATTGTCACTTTTGTACTTCATTATAAATAACAAATGGGGCTTATGAATTTAGATATCAATCTGAGATATGTTTAACTTCCCCATTTTTGAAAGCTACTCATTAGTATTCACCTAATACTGAAGAAGGACCTCTACAGATCTCTGGAGTTTTCTCTCTGAGAAGTGCTTCTTCTCCAGTAACTTCACCTTGGCTTCCTCAGACTCCCAAGCCCATCTCCTTATCTAAGAGAGTACACTGGGATCTTACCGGATATCCCCATCCATGCTGTGACTTGGAAGCATTTTTTGGCAGTAATTTAAGGCAAACAAAAGACTCATTTTTCTTCCATACCTCAGGGATTACTGTCCTCATTGCCTGATGTCTAACATGTCAGCTATCCTTGTTATATGTATTTGTTTTGATTATTTAGAGGAGAGGGTAAATCACATCTCAGGTTAACTGGAAGTAGAAGTTTGTCTAATGGTTAAAATATCAGGAAGCCGTTAAAATAGCATTTGACAAGCTAATAATAAAGTTTATTTGGAAATTCAAAATATCTAGAATAGTCAAAAACAATTTTGAAAAAGAAGAACAAAAGTGGACAGTATCTGATCTGAACACATTCTAAAGCCAAGGGAATCAAAATAGTGTGGTATTCACTAAAGGATGGACAAATAAATCAGTGAAACAGATTGATATGTGAGATTGGTTTCTAGAAATGAGATTCCAGAAATAAATCCTTATATTTATGGTCTTTTGATTTTTAATAATAGTGCCAAGATAATTTAAGAGGGAGAGGATATTGTTTTAACAAATAATGCTGAGACAAGTGGGTATTTACATGCCCAAAAATTGTGTTTAGACCCTCACCCCATACCATACACACAATTAACTGAAAAGTAATTATACTAAAATATAAGAGGTAAAACACTAAAACTTAGAGAAAAAAATAGGAGAAGCTCTTAATGATCTCTGATTGGGTAAGGAACACTTAATATGACACAAAATAACCTGGTAAATTAAACTTTATGCAAATTTTAAAAGTTTGTGCCTTAAACGATACCTTTACCAAAAAGGTAAGCACCAAAAGTCTTTGGTTTTCTACCAAAAAGAAAAGACAAGCATGTACTAGAAGAAAATATCTGTAAATCATATATCTGATAAATATATTCAGAATATAAAAGGTATCACAAAGTGAAATTTAGACAATCTATTTAATGTTTCACTGAAGAAGATATGCAAATGGTTAATAAGCATATGACTAGATGCTACCATTAGTCATTAAGAAAACACAAATTAAAATCACAATGAGATGTCACTACAACCCCTCTAAAAACGCTGTAATAAAAAAAGACAGTCAACACTAAGTGTTGAGAATATGGAGAAACTGAACTCTTATATGTTGTGGGTATGATTATAAAATGTCATAGCCGCTTAGGAGAACAACCTTGCAGTTCATCAAAAGTTAAACACAAAATTTCCATATGGTCCAGCAATTCTACTCCTAAGTATATCTCTAAGAGAAATAAAAACATATGTCTACATAAACATTGCATACAGATGATGATCGCTGGATTGTTAATAGCCCGAAAGTAGACACAATCGTAATGTACCACAACTGATTTATTTGTCAGTAAATACATGTGATACATCCATACAATGACATATTATTCAGCAATAAAAAAAGGAACAAACCACTAGTACATGTGATAAACACTGCACTTCAAAATCATTTTCCTGGGGAAAGGATACCCTTTTCAACAAATGGTGCTGGGATAATTGGCTAGCCACATGTAGGAGAATGAAACTAGATCCTCATCTCTCTCACCTTATACAAAAATCAACTCAAGATGGTTTAAGGACTTAAATTTAAGACCAGAAAGTATAAAAATTCTAGAAGATAGCACTGGAAAAACCCTTCTAGACCTTGGCTTAGGAAAAGATTTCATGACCAAAAACCCAAAAGTAAATGCAATAAAAACAAAGATAAATAGCTGGGACTTAATTAAACTAAAGCTTTTGCATGGCAAAAGAAACAGTCAACAGAGTAAACAGACAATTTACAGAGTGGGAGAAAATCTTCACAATCTACACATCTGATAAAGGACTATAACCAGAATCTACAACGAACTCAAATCACCAAGAAAAAACAAACAATCCCATCAAAAAGTGGGCTAAGGACATGAATAGACAATTCTCAAAAGAAGATATACAAATGGTCAACAAACAAATGAAAAAATGCTCATCACTAATGATCAGGGAAATGCAAATCAAAACCACAATGAGATACTGCTTTACTTTTCCAAAAATGGCCATAATAAAAAAATCAAGAAACAGTAGATGCTGGCGTGGATGCAGTGATCAGGGAACACTTCTACACTGCTAGTGGGAATGTAAACTAGTACAGCCACTATGGAAAACAGTGTGAAGATTCCTTAAAGAGCTAAAAGTAGAACTATCATTTGATTCAGCAATCCTACTACTGGGTATCAACCCAGAGGAAAATAAGTCATTATACGAAAAAGATATTTGCACACTCATGTTTATAGCAGCACAACTTGCAATTGTAAAATTTTGGAACCAACTTAAATGCCCATCAGTCAATGAGTGGATAAAGAAACTGTGAGACATATATATATATATATTTTTTTTTTTATATATGATGGAATATATATATATGTGATGGAATATATATATATGTGATGGAATATATATATATATGTGATGGAATATATATATATATATATATATATATATATATATATATATATATGATAGAATACTACTCAGCCATAAAAGGTAATGGATTAAGGGCATTCACAGCAAATTGGATGAGGTTGGAGACTATTATTCCTAGTGAAGTAACTCAGGAATGGCAAAGCAAACATCGTACGTTCTCACCAATATGTGGGAGCTAAGCTATGAGGATGAAAAGGCATAAGCATGACACAATGAACTTTTGGGACTCGGGAAAATGGTGGGAAGGGAGTGAGGGTTAAAGGACTACAAATAGGGTACAGTGTATACTGCTTGGGTGATGAGTGCATCAAAATTTCACAAATCACCACTTAAGAACTTACTCATGTAACCAAACTCCACCTGTATACCCCAATAACCTATGGAAAAATAATTTTAAAAAAGAGAAAGAAAAAAAGAATTAAACTTTTACATAATTTTCATCATTGTAAGAAAACCCATTTTGCTAAGTGGAGAAAAGCCAGATACAAAGAATGTATATAGTATTATTCCATTTATATAAAAATCTCCAGAAAATGCAAATTGGTAGTGGCCTGGGGCTGGAGTGGGATGGCAGGGAAAGAAGGTCCTAACTGCAGACAGGCATAAGAGAACTTAATGGGGGTGGTGGATGTTCTAAAACTGTATTGTGATTATGGCTACATCATTTTATAAATTTACTAAATGTCATTAAATTGTACACTTATAATGGGGGACTTTTATGGTATGTAAATGAAACCTCAGCCAAATCATTTTTTAAAAAGAGAATTAAAAGCTGGAAGATGTGACCCAACAAAAAACCCAGAACATTTCCTAAGAATATCTTTGTCTTGCTGCAAGATTTGTTTAGCCAAGTGGGAGCCTACCAGTTTTGTTATTGCTTCTAATGTAGAAAAGCAGAAAGATTGAGTCTATATGAAAGATGTATTATCTTAGGATATAGTGGTAATGTTGGGAAGGTGTGAGGAAAGGTGGGAAGATGGGATGGAAAGATGGGAACCTCATTAGGAGCAGCTGAATTTCCATAAGAAAGGTGGATATATGGTCCAAATTCTTGGAATGTTGCAAAGGTATCGGAGGCAAATTGGTAAAGTATTGAATTATTAGAGGATGAAGAAAGAGGAAACTACTTAATGTGTTTTAGAAAGATTTATATTTAAAGAAATTATAGAGCAATTTATTTTGTAACTGAAATGGGTAAAATGAAATGGAAACTAAGGCCTTCACATTACTTTAATGGCTATGGTTAGACAAAACTTTGTTCATCATTTACTGTTGAATAGAAAATTTTCAAGAAATGCTTCTGTGCAATTAAAAAATATGATATCAATCACCCAAATGTGCCTCAATAGAATTTGAAATCAGACTCTATTAGATGAAGATATGAATTTTCTACCTCATTCTTTTTCTTGTTACAACTTTTGTTAAAGGGATAAATATGTGATTGCACTTAATATCAATGTTTTTAAGGAAGCATACTATAAGTGCATGGGGCCTGGGGAGTTGAGGGCTAGGGGAGGAATAGCAGGAGGTAGGAGGATTGGGGAGGGATAGCATTCGGAGAAATGCCTAATGTAGGTGATGGGGCAGTGGATGCAGCAAACCACTATCATGGCACGTGTATAACTGTGTAACAAACCTGCACAATCTGCACATGTACCCCAGAACTTTAAGTATAATAAATAAATAAATAAATAAAATAAAAGAGATTGTATTTCTCATGCCATTTAATTGTATTTTCACAGTTTTCAATTGAACAATTAAAACAGGATTTAATTACTAAAACTGATATTTTGTAATCAGGCCTGCTTATTATCTGATTAATTCTATAAAGAGTTTGACAGATCAAATTATGACAGAAATGACACCATAAATAAATAAATCACTTAAATATCATGCTCTAATATTTCATTTGACTTTTAAAGCACATTAAAACAAGGGATTGAATCATTGGAAATTTAATATATCTTTCATCTAATAAAAGCTTACATCAAAAGCCCTCTTCCTTTTTTGGAAATTGCTTTATTTTAAGAAGGGTGGAAGATACTAATCTGACAATCATATATGAATAGTAGTACTGCAATTGTTATCAGTACAAGTAGTTTTGTATTTTACTACTCATTATGTGACTTTCTTGCAGACGACTATTTAATTAAACATATGATTTGCTCTGGATAATTAGCAAACTTTCTCTGGATGTTTTAATATTTCAAAACCATTCACATATAACAATTTACAATAATTTTATTTGGAGAAAGATAACAGAAAGAAATCTTACGTGCAGATAATATTGAGTTACTGTGACTAATGATATTTTAAACTAGCATTAGTAAACTATAAGAACATCTTGTGAGACTCTACGAGAAATGAAACAGATCTGTTTCAAGTTTGGAAAACATGCAGTAATGTACTGATGTGTAACATAAACAGAATGTTAGACAGCAATCGAAGAGTATAAAAAGCAAACAAATGTAATGAATACATATAAACTCACTTGATACAACTGGCCTATCCTTACCTTTTCATAGCATTCTCTTTCTTTACAGTATATCCAAAGTTTTAGGTAAGTTTTGGGAATACCTACTTCAAAATAGGTACATAATTTCACTAATTAAACACTTAGAGTTAAAGTAAAAATAACTAGATGTGGTCTTACTAGACGATGGCATAAAAAGGGATATAGAATAGTTAAGAAAAATTCAGAGTAATAAAATATGTAAAAAATTTAAAAATAGTGTATCATATAACTGTATATTTATTAAATATACATTTCCTATCAACATCTATATATGAAGATCAATTATTTGAATATAGAATATAAGATAAAAATAAAAAGGAATAATAATTCAGGTAGTAAGTAAACTGAGTGGTAAGAAAAATGACTGTAATTGAAGTTTTCTGGGGAGATGTCAAATCATTCATTGGAATTAAGGCCATGATATATAGCAGTCTGTGTTCTGACTCGTGGTTATAGGATCTTTAATTAAGAAAGTTCTAATATCTAGTTTAAAATATGGGCTAGAAATAGCAGTGAACAGAGTTATTCAGAAAAGAATACAAATGATCAAAAAACAATAAAAGTATGTAGCTGAAAGTGTAATCTGGCAACTGTCTAGCTGGTAGCTGACAAGGAGTATTTCAAAGTATTATCCCTAAAAAGAAATGGTAGCTAACAAAGTGTTTCTGTAAAAGAGAAATGGTATTCAATATTTGGATTAAAAAAGCAGTAATATGGCCAGGTACCATGGCTCAGGCCTGTAATCCCAGCACTTGGGTAGGCAGACGCCAGTGAATCACTTGAGGTCAGGAGTTTGAGACCAGCCTGGCCAACATGGCGAAACTCCATCTCTTCTAAAAAAAAAATTGTGTAATTCACAATGCAACAATTATAAACAAGGTTAAACAATAAAATATTGCTAAGAAAATTGTGGTGAAACCGTAGAAAGGAATGCCAATGACGTACATTTCAAAAGGAAGTTTTTTACTATAATTGAGCTTTTTTATTGCAAATTTTTTTTTTAAAAATTGAGAATATAAGCTAAATGGTACCAAGCACCTTACCTGTATTGATATAACTCTAATATTTATCTTCTTTAAAGAATTGTTTTAAGAGACAATATTAATACATATTCTAATATTGGACCATCCTTGCACAGGGTCCTTGCAATTGGGCCTTTGAGCTAATCCTACTTGTTCATAATGTATTTCATAATTTTCTTTAGGATATATTTGCTAGTGTTTATTGAGACGTTTTAGGTCCGTAACAATTCATTTTGTCAATAGCTTTATTTTTATTTTTATAAGGTGTGTTGCACATGTTTATTATTGTTTGCCTATTTAATGTGGAAATAGCCAAGGGAAGTTTATTATGCCTCTCACATCTAATGTGTTTCTATCAATTTGTTTCTTATATTAAAAAAAATCTATTTTGATATAATCGTATTCAGTTCATAAAGATTCATGAGCATTCTATCTTCATTGTGGAGCTTCACTACATCTAGAATGCCGCTATTTCTTATCAAAATTAAAATTTCATAAAGCCCTTAAGCGTTTTTTCTCACACAGTGCAATATAAGCACGAGCACATCCTTCTTAATTTATTCCCTCACATTTTGTGGAACCAAATGTAAGACGTCACATGCTTCCTGTTAAATTCTTTTTGTACTGGACCCTTCGGGGTAGGCAGAGACTTCTTATTCTTCGGATCAGTTATTTGTATTTTCTTCCTTCTCTGCCTAGATGAAGAGATAAGGACTTCTTAACATGAAGTATGAAGAAACATGTTATATAAATAAAATAATTAATTGTGAATATTCGCAAAGGATGTGGCAAGTTGTATAGACCGTCACAAGAGCATTTTTGGAAGTGAAAATATAAGTATGAACAACTTCAACTTCAATATGGAAATTCTTCCTTGGAAGGATATTGTTGCTGTAAGGTACATTTATGCATTTAAGGCTGTAAAAAAGACTTCAGTTTATTTTAAAAACACAGCTTTATTTTATGCTGCAGTATTGGATTCTGTATTTCTGAGCTGGGCTAGCCAAGCATGGACTTTGTTTTCCATGGATTTGAAAGCACTCTTCACATAAGCACATGCAACACGTCTATATTGTAGATTGTGAATGGGTTGCCCTACTTTATAGAGATCTCATTTATCTGTTTACAATTTTTGATTAAAACTTATGAGTTGCTCAATCAACTTCCTTAGTAGTGAAATGAGGAAGTAGTCCAAGTCATTTAAGACAGAATAGCATTAGGGGAAGCAGAAATAGATGTATCCTCTCCATGCCTTCTGACTAAACAAGGTATGCGTATTTAAGGAAGTTAATGTCACCCAACTTGGTAGATTACATTTGTCATAGGAGATTGAAAGAACACAATATGTGTATTTTGGCACATTTCTAAATCCAGATGTACACATAAAATTCTGTATACATTTAGATTCCAACTTTACGGTTAGAATATAAGAGTTATGAAATTTAAAAATAAGATTTTAAAACTTAGGAAATTGTTACACTATTGACCACAGTGCTTTCCTTTGTCAGATTCTGACCAAGAGTTAACCTTGGATTTTGGCTTACATCAGAGCTGTAAATTTTTATACTTTCTTCTGCCTGCAACAAACATACTGGATATTTTTTTTTTCTCATCTTTTCATAAAATTTATCTTTTTCTTTATCTTGGTGGTGCAAGCTGCATGTCTAGTTAGCATAATAAACATATTCAGTGAAAGAATGAAAACAAACAATAATGTATTATTTTTCAGCATTGCAGACCTTATACATTTCTTAAATAAAGGCAGAAAATTCTGGACTGTAATATGCAACAGAGTTTATTAATATTTTGTCTGACAGTTTTCTATGAACACTTTCAAACAGACAAGTTGAAAAAAAATTATTGCAAATGCCCACACATTTACCCTCTAGATCCTACAAATTAATATTCTGCTATATTTGTTTATTATGTATGTTTATCCATTCTTCTAATCATCCATTAGTCCCTCTAATTTTTAAAATGCATTTCAAAGAAAGTTGCAGGTATTAATATAGCTCAGTCCTGAAACCTTCAATAAACATATCATTCATTTGATTTTGGTACTTGTTTATAGTATTATTTTTGGAAAGATAAAATTTATATACAAAAAATTTGAAATCTCTTAAGTGTACATTCTCTGAGTTTTGGCAAATTTGTAGTCCTGTGAAACCCAAAATTCGATCCAGGTATAAGACTTACCTTTGTATTGTGTCCTGGGGCTGCCTTTTTACGACAGCCTGGGTGGCTTACAGCAGAAATGTATGATCTCATGGTTCTGGAGGCTACAAGTCTGAAAGCAAGGTGTGGGCGGGGCCATACTTCCTCTGAAGTCTTCAGGGAGGAATCCTTCCTTACTTCTTTCTAGCTTCCGTTTCCCTGGTTTGCAGCTGCATCACTCTGTTTCTGCCTCTGTTTTTACATGGCCTTCTTCTCTGTGTGTCTCTTCCCTTTTTTTTTTTTTATAGTAGAGCCTTGACAAGTACATTCATTTGTTTTTCATTTTTCGGTTGGCATTCTTGTAACACAACCAAACTCTGGCTAAGTTGACTGCAAAAGGAATTTATTCAAAGAAAAGCAAGTATCTCACAGGATAGACAGGTTGGAGCGGTAGAGTTAGGAAATGGGTAGGGACCAGGGCAGTTCTGAAATTTGAGTAGTAGGAAAGATTCAATCAGATGATAAGGACACAGCGATAAGAAAAAATAAGCTCCACGTTCTTTCTTGTTTTCACCCTTGATTCCACATGAAGCTTAAGATTTAAAGGCCCAGAAATGAGAGAATCTGGTTGGCATGGCTTGAATTACATGACTCTCCCTTGACTATGAGGGGATGTATTAATCAGTATTCTTGGCTACAAAACGAGACTCCAATAGTTAGTTAAATCAGAAAAGAAATTTAATAGTGGAAGTTAATATCTTACAGAATCTCTAGGATGGCCAGAGCCTCAGTTTGAAAGCTTAAGAGCCAGGAGCTATGCCCAAACTACACCAGCACTGTTCTAGGGCAGATGCCAACACTGCTGGGACTTGGAGAAATCATGGAACCACTTACACTGGATGCCGGACGCCAGAAAACTAGCACTTGCTGTCTCTAAAAGCTGGGAACCCCTGCATCCCCTTTAGTCCAAAAGAGGATTCTATGTGCCACTTCCTTATCACATTGTTCTCCATCAAATCAAATTCTCATGAAGGTCAATCAAATGATGATGCCTAAATGGGATGTTTATGCCTCAGCAGTAAGGAGGCCTGAGACAGTGAGTTCTGGCAGCTCTCCTGAGGAGGCAGAGCCCTCGTCCAGGAATTATCACCAAGATTAAAGCTATTAAAAAGATGCTAGTATTAGGCAGCTCTCCTGAGGAGGCAGAGCCCTTGTCCAGGAATTATCACCAAGATTAAAGCTATTAAAAAGATGCTAGTATTAGCATCTTTACATAAAAGTATGGGACCCTGTCAAATAACCCAAGACACAATGGTGGGAAATTCATAATTATCAAGAGGAATCTAAGGCTCTGTTACAAGAAGGAGGACAGGTGCTCTGTTGGCCAAAAAATAACAAATATGGACAGTATAGGATATTACCATTTGATATAATGTCAGAGTTTGTCTAGTCCAACTTCATTCCATATGAATGGATGTTTCTCTAATTGTTAATTTTCTGAAGCTCAGCAAATCCTTGAAAACAATGCAATTAATGGATCTCCTCTTAAGTACACATACCCTTGCAAGTGTTTTTTATTTTGAAAAAATGAAAATGCCTGTTTATTGGTTAATCCATGGACCCACTTTTGTCACATGCTCTGAATTTCAAGGCCAAGTAATTTGAATATCTGGCACTTTCCTACCAGTTTTCTGATGTTCTTAAACTATATATATGTTAATGCCATTGTCTTGAATGCACACTCTGGTGTAGTTTACCTACTTTTGTTAGGCATTAAAAAATATTAAATAAAATAAATAATTAAAGAATTAAATAATAAATAAAAATTAAATATATGGCTTGAGCCCATGTTTCCTTTCTTTTGACCTGTTTTTTTTCTTTAAAGTCCAGCATGAGATTTTTAATAAAACCATATGTAGCCAGTTCCTTATATATATTATGAATGATAGTTAACATTTATTGAGAGCCTGTTAAAAAACCAAGCACTGTTTCAAACAGGAGAAAGGTAGCCAGGTCATCCCTTAAATGAGTAATTCCTATTTAGCCTCACTGCTGGAGAAATCACAAAAGAATGAAAGGTATTATTTTTTCCTTCCCTTTTTCACTCTGTTTGGGTATAGGAGAGAGGGAGGAGTGTGGTAGAGGGGTTTTAACATCCTTCCTGTTTGAGGGACAAAGAAGCAGAAGTTGGCCAGGCAACAAAATGTGAGATCCCTCAGGTTTTCATTTCCAAGAGTAGCCTAAAAGGAGAGGTTTCTCCAGTGATGCTGCTGGAGGCAGACGCGGTCCTTCTTGGGGAGGGAAGGAAGGTCCAGATAGGGAAAAATAGAGATGATTGAGAAGGATGGTTTTCATAAGGGGCCAGGGCCTGTGCGCAATTCTAATGAAGCTGGATACATGCCTTAGAGAAAGCGGATGCTGAGAACTGATGTCTGAGAAGCTCGGGTAAGGTGTCTAGTTCTCTTGCCATAAGGAGAACAGAAGCGCCAGTTTGGGCCAGGATGTCTCACTAGTGTTGTTGAGTGGAAGACCTAAAAGTTCCTCCTATTTCCTGACACCTTGTATGTTTAGAACTTTCACATGTCCTAAGATAGTGAAAGAAACCAGAGCGGCCTTGAAGCCAGCCATACTGGCTCAGAGAGCCATTGTTAAATTTTCAGGAATTTTGTGAACCAGTTGTTATACACAGTCATTATTAAAAATTAAATCATATAAATTTTACAATGAAATAGGTAATTTTAACCAGAAAATCAATAAATACATAAAACTCATCACTTCCTAAGTATTTGACTACATTTCACTGTTACCTGTGTTCTTGGTGTGATTTACTATATGTGAATGGTGGTGAAACTATAATGGGGTGCTACTGAATATTTTTTGGCAACTCCATGTATAGTGAGGTCACTTTGGTGGCTTGATATCAGCCTCGGTGAGAGTATTTAGACCAAAATATTGGCAAACCTTATGTATCAGGATTTGATTTATTGTTCTAGATGAGGAGTCAGCAAACTATAGACCACAGGCCAGATCCAGCCCACTACCAGTACTTTTTTCTGATTTTCTTTCTTGTGGAAAAATACATATAATATAAAATTGACTATATGGGGACTATCACAAGAAACACATCTATTCTTACTCTTTAGAGCAATGGGAAGAGATTCACCTACATTCCTCTCTTCCAGCCATTCACATCTTGTTCTTCTGTGTCTTTGACTGTTCTGAAGAAACCACCACTCCTCATGAATCAATGTGGATTCTTATCTTAAGTTGTCTCTCCATTCAGGAAAAGAGAAAACAGAAAGCATCATCAGATCCTACAAAATGGGCATTTATAAGGTACTCACTATCCTTTAGAGCCACCCAGCAGTGTATCTGTAATCCCACCGTGGCACTTCCAATAGGGCCATCTTATTGTGTTGAGCATGAACTGGAAAACTATAGCCATGGGCCAAATATGGCTGGTGGCCTGTTTTGTATCACCAATGAACTACGAATGATTTTTATATTTAAAGGACTGCAAAAAACATAAAACCAAAGAAAACAAAAACAAAAGTAAATAATATGTGACAGACTGTATGTGGCCTGCAAAGCTTAAAATGTTTACTCAGACTCTTTACAAAAGATATTTGCTAATTCCTGATGCAGAGCCATCTGCAAAGCAGACTCATTTTGAAAAAAAATCCTGACTAAACTGATTATAAGTTACTTTGAGCTTCATTAGATTAACTGGGTCCTAAGGGTTGAGAGGTAGAAATCTGCTCTATAGGTTGGACTATCCAGAAATCTTTATTTTGCTCTGATATCCAAAGTGATAGGAAGCCTCTAAAGTGGCTTCTAATAATCTCTCACTTCCAGTATTCACTCTTTCCCTTAAGTAATTCTCTCCCCTTGATTATGAGCTGGACCTAATAACTCACTTCTAGTAAAACAAACAAACAAAAAACAGAGAGAAAGGCAGCTCAAGTGAAGGGATATGACTTCTAAGGTTAGGGTACAAAAAAAATTCTGGGTAAAGCGAGCTACCATGTTGTGTGAATAGCAACATATAGAAACACATTTGGCTAATATGTGGCCAATAGCCAGTGAGCTTGAAAGACAATCTGCTGAGGCTTGCAAACAGCCTCATGAATGAGCACTTAAGAAAATGCTCTCCAAGTTGAACTTTGCAGCCCCACCAAACACCTTCATTGTCCCCTTATAAGAGACCCTGAAAAAAAAGACCCAAGGAAGAGGTTTCTAATTTCTGAGTCACAGAAACTATAAGATAATAAATTTTTATTGTTCTAAGGTCTTAAGTTTGGGGCTAATTTGTTATGCAGCAGTACGTAACTAATAGATCAAATCAAAGATGGAAGTCTTTGAGGTCATTTGCTCAAAGGAACCTAAATTTGTTGTATGTTGCTTCTGAACTCCAAAGAGACTACCCAATATTCTGTTTCTTTCTTAGAAGAAGAAATTGCAAAGAAGAGCAAAATTTCCTTCATTGTGTAGGGATATCACAACATACCCAGACATTGGGCTCACTGGAATTGCATTGAGTTGACAAGTCCTTTTCATTTTTGTAAAACAATTTCTTATGTTCTAGCAATATGCATCTTACCAAAATATCTACAGAACCCATTTCTTCTGACTGCAGATCCTAGCTTTATGCTGTCATTAACATGGTGGATAAATATGATATTGCATATGATTGAGACATGGTTGAAATAAAATGGCTGCAACCTGAACAGTGGCCCTTTGCCAAAGAATTGACATAATCTTGTAGCAAGGTGATGAACTATTCCAGGTGAATGTAAATAAATTCTGTTTTTGTTTGCTTGTTTATTAGGATAGAGAAAGAAAATCATCAGCTAAACTAGTTGCTGCATTTTTGTGTGCTGGGAGTCATATTGGTTTATTCCAAGAAATATGTTAAAACAGAACAGTAGCTACAATTGTTCTCTCAAGTGATTATGATAAACTATTACCATTTTCCAAGATTCATCTTTCTTTTTGATTTAAAATAAATTATATTTGTAATGATATATATATACACATATACTGTTTTGTACATATATACATATATATATGTATTGTTATAACCCAGCAAATGCTGGGTCAATGCACACATATTTATAAGTTCAACCTGATATGGACAGAAAAAGGATTTAAAGAAATATATCTTATGCTGGGCATGGTGGTTCAAGTCTGTAATCCCAATGCTTTGGGAGGCTGAGGCATGAGGATAGCTTGAGCTCAGGAGTTTGAGACCAGCCTTGGCAACATAATAAGACCTTATCTCTACAAAAACATTAGCCTGGCATGGTGGTCTGCAACTGTGGACCCATCTACTCTGGAGACTGAGGTAGGAGGATCGCTTGAGCCCAGGAGGTTCAGGCTGCAGTGAGTTGTGATCGTGCCACTATACTTCAGCCTGGATGACAGAGTAAGACCCTTTCTCAAAAATAAATAAATAAAAAATAAATATATCCTATGAAAAATAGTTACAAATACAGATACATTATTCATATATAAATATCCTCAGCTTTCATAAGAGTGACATAATGGAAACAAGTTGTAGCTCTAACAATTGAGAGTTAGTGAAATTAATTATAGAATAACCATGTGATGGAATAAATGCCATGAGGCCATAAAAAATAATATTTTTCTACAAAAAAATTAGCTGGGCCTGGTGAGGTTGCAGTGAGCTGAGATTATGCCACTGTATTCCAGCCAGGGTGACAGGGTGAGACTCTGTCTCAAAAAAAAAAAAAAAAAAAGAAAAAGGAAAAGAAAGGAAGGAAGGAAGGAAAGAATATTGGGGGATGATGTCATTTTAGCCCCCAAATTAGATGATATACAAGTCAAAAATCATTATATACAACCAATAATGTTATTTACAAATATGTAAAACACATTTTACATTTGTTGTAAAAGACATTACCTTTTTAGTAAAACAAAACAAAAAAGAATATTTACTATTATCAAATTAAAACCTGAAGATGTATAGAGCAGCATCTACTGTGATGTGCTAATGGTGTGAGTAGCCTTGTGTGGCTAGAATATATTTGAAAGGGTGGGAGATATGCAGGGCCAGATGGTTGATCATAGCAAAGCCCACCATGATCATCACATATTCCAGTCTTTAACAGCATTGGTGTTTCCATCTCTATATTTGTTCATTTCTTCTTAAATTTTAGACCTAGCTATCGTGACACTTAAAAAGAATACTGTAACTAATTTAATTTAGTCGCATATAAAACAGGAAGCATTCATACATATTTGATTTAAATCATATTCACAGAGTGAGACTATTTGTGTCTCCTAAGAATTGTTTCGAGAAGAGATTCTGTCTCTGTTTCTCTCTCCTTTATGGTCAATAGAAAAGGATTCAACAGGTCTGGGTTTGTGTTCTAATTCTGCTGTAGCTAGCTGCATAGAATGTCAGATGTCTTAATATGCCACATTGGCAGTTTTTAAAATAAATCTTATGAATTTATGAATATCTGTTAACATTTTAAAAGGCCAAATGGGAATTGTATATGGGAATGTCTCATGTGCTCGTGTCATATATATGTTACGAAGTTACAGGTAATAAAATTCTTTTTTAAAGTGCAGTTTATTGAGTACATTTGTGTTTCTAGTAACCATAAATATCTAGAAGATACTGAAACCCATTTTTAATTTTCTTTTTTCATCAATATGTTCATTCATTATCCAGTGGTTAATCATTCAATGTTTTATTTATTTATTAAAATTATTTATGTGGTGCCTACAGAAGACAAGAGACAATAGTTCAATTTAGATAACTATTTAAAGATGTATTACAGAGAATTTCTGGAAGAAGAATAAGGGGGAGAGAAGAGGCCTGGATACCAGATTAGCTCAGCTGCTAAGTTGCTTTCTGATCTTAGTTTCTTAACTGTTTTCTAAAGCTGTTTCCTTAGTTTGAAATGAGAGACCGTGTTAACCTAAATGATCTCTAAGGTGCCTCTCATCTCTGATATTCTCAGAGCCTGCAGAGCAGTAATCACCTGATTTCAGAAATGCCTTTTCCCAAGACGCTGGGTGGTGGCTGCCACTTTACGCCCTTGTCCATAATCAGAGTCTAAGCTGCGGGGAGGAGACAATGGAGGGAGGCAGTGCTAAGCTCCACCAAGATTCAGAGCATACTTCTGGTGGAAAATATGTTGATGAAAGGTCAAAGAACAGGAGGAGATGAAAGGGAAGTATAAGAAATGGAAAAGCAGACAGCTGAGAGTCTTGCTTCCTTAACCTTGAAGGGGAACATAAGGTCCTCGTTTAAACAATCCTTCTTTAATCACCCACACCCTGTTGAATCCAGCACTCCAAGCATGCCAGCACCCACCACGTAGCCAGCCTTCTGTGCTTCACCACGCAGAATCTCTAACTTCCCACTCACAGCTGTTCCCCATCGTGCCTCCTATCCTTCAACACAAGCCTGTTTGCCCAAGGCAGGGCACCTTAGATCAATGATTCTCTGAACACAGCATCCAACATTCATCTGTCAAACTTGCTTAACATACTGATTTGTGGGCCCAGTCCGCAGATATTCTGAAGCGGTGGGTTTAGGGCGATGTCCTGGAAACTGAATGTTTAACACACACAGGAGGGCTCAGATGTAGTTGGCCCTTGGGCTATCCTTTGAGAAATGCAACCTCAAATCAACTGCCCAGGAGTTCTTTGACTGCACAAGAATACCCTCAGCTTTTCACAACGTGTTTGTAAAATCACTACTTGTGAGTTCTTTCCCCCAGTGGAAAGATGCTATTTCTATTTTTAAAATCTTCCCTTTTTATTTTGGAACTTGTTCTATCCTAAAGTTTTACAAGCTGCTATATAAATGCAGTATTATATGCATGTCTATATATAGTTATACATATATAGAAATTATATACTCCCTCCGTGAACATTGTATTTATAGTCTAGAAATGTAACATATACCTATTTATACAAAAGTGTCTGCCTGTGCTCACATGTGCTACACATGAGAAATTTAAACTTAATAATATACTTCTATTGAAAATGTATTATATAGATATGTACAGCCTTTTATCTGTTTGTGGCGTGCACAAGTATATCTTTATAGGAAGTTAATAGTTATCGTTTATTTGATGTGTAATATCCATCACTTTCCAATTGACTGATGATATTTAATTAATGATTCACTGTGCTGCTAATGACTACAGGAAGGAAGAAACTATGTAAAGAAGAAAGGAAATAAAGAGTGTGAAGGTAGTGTGCCAGGGACTTTGAGAGGTTACATCTCAATGATCAAGTAACCATTGTCCTTAGCCTAGAAAAGCTCCTCCTCAGCAGTAGAAGGTAAATATGATAATACAAGCTTTTCTTTTGTAGAAGGATGCATACAGCCCTACAGGTGAACAGAAAAAGATGAAATCATATTTTAGGTGGAATGCTGGAAGCTTTTTGATGGCTTTACTAAAGTGTGGCCTTTTTGTCTGCTCTCTAAGGATATATATGCCTGCATGCCAGGCGCTGTTCCAAGTGCTGGAATCCAGGGATGAACAGAGCCAAATCTGTGCCGCCATAGAATTCCACCCCAATAGAAGGAAAATAAAATCGGTGAGAACCTAACAGCAGCAACAACAACAATATAACAGTGCTCCCATTTGTTGTAGGTAAAAGGGAGAATATGAACAAGGGCCTGAGGGAGAGAAAAATTATCATTTTTTTAAGGCTGTTGCCCAGGCTGGAGGGCAGTAGTGCTATCATAGCTCATCGCAGCCTCAGCCTCCTGGGTAGCTGGGACTATAAGTCCATCCCACCACATCTGGCTAAAGGATAATAATTTTGAGGGTCTAAAAGGCGTTCAGTTTACCGGTGAACCAGGCAGGAGATAGATAAAGATGAGTCTTACAAATGGAGATAAAGTTGTTTTGTTTTCTTTTTTAAATACCCTTAGAGTTAGTAGTAAATCACTGAAAGAGTTCATGAAAGAGCAGTGGCACCTGAGATGATGGGGGCTTGGAAAAAAGTAGTAGCAATGGAAATAGAAAGAAGTGAATGGCTTCAAAATCGATTTTAAAGAATGGTTGGTGATATCGAAATAGGGAAGAAAAAATGTTTGGGGAAAAAAATCAAGATTTGAGGCAATCTTATATTTGTGATGATGTGGCAAACATTTGTCAAACTTCTTGGTTCCTCTGGATATTTTACCCACCTTTTCTATATATGGCAACTGGGAAGTTGATTCACAAAAATTTCAGTTCTCCTCTTCTTCTGGGGACTAGATAGGGTTGCACCTTCCTGCCATCTGTAATTTTAGGCATGCTTATGGGATTTGCTTTGGCAAATAAATTGCAATTAGAAGTAATGTACGTTATTTCTAGGTGGAAGTTTGAAGATCCCTTTCACAATTTACTATGCCCCCTTTTATTCTGCCGTGATGATCACATATTGAGATTGACACCTCTACCAGCCTACATTCCAGAATGTCTCAGATGCACTGAGCACCTTCCATCAGCTCCCTCTCCACTTGTTTTAGGCCATTGAGATTTTCTGTTGTTACTACAGCATAATCAAGATTATCTGATTGACATACAATGTTTAGAGAATTTCTATCTATTTAGGTCCTGACTTTTCAAGCCACAAGTCACAACTCTTTCCAGTTTTGTTTGTAGTAGAAGTATGTCAGGTGTGTCACGTAGATATTGACAATCAAATGCATCTGCATGGTATTTGCACCTGGAAGAGATCCATGTGAAGAAAGAGATTCTGTTCAGTGTCCATTAATGATAGGGGTGAGCATTGGTCTTGGTACCAGCAGCAGTACCCGTGGTTAGTGGTGGACCCTGAGATGCTGCTGCCCAGTGATGGTTATGGGAGATTAGTCCAAAGGTTAGTATGTTGCTTATTCCTGATTGCAGCTCTCATGCCAGGTACTCCAGCTCTCAGAGATTCTGTGAGCTACATTATATGCTTAATACATTCCTACTAATAGCTACCAAAGGTTATGTTTGCCACCATGAACCTTCAGTAATAGAGATGCCCATAAAAATATTAATAGAAATGCTGAGTGGACAATTATATATAAAAGTTTAGACTTTGGGTCATGAGATATAAATTCTGGTTAGGTGTTCGATAAAATATTTCAGTGACAAATTAAAATTCATAGAAACATGGAGTTCAACAAAAATCAGCTTTTAAAAAATTCACTATTTCTAAAATTTCTTATTATATTAATGCATATTGTGATTTTCCAGGACATTGAGAGCTAGAAATCCTTGAAATAGAGTTTGGATAATGGAGTTATCTATATATTTTGTTAAGTTTTATGCTTTAAATGTATAGATTCTGAGAAATAAATACCTTTAGTAGTAAATGATTTGCTGACTGGTCAATTTTACCACAAAAAACTCTATTAAACTGCATATTTTCCCTCAGAGATAGATTCCGTCAACATCACCAAACACAGAGTTTTTATCATCTGTGATATCAGGAACGAGCCTGACTGAAATATGAGTTCTCCCATCAAAGACATTCTAAGTCTCTTAAGAAGGATTAGACGAATAAACATAACTTAAAGAAGTGCTCATCACCAAAAGGCAGTTAGGTAAAGCCCATTGGGAACTGAGTCAGGAAAGAGTCCTCACAGCTGGAGGTCACCTTTAGTTAGATGACAGGATTTCTGATCACCCTCTCCTGCCTTGGCCAGCCCCATCTAGCTTGTAAAATGGGAGTCTATTTTAAAGTGTCTTGGCCGTCTGCCCCGGTGGAAATTCTCATTTCTCCATCAGCCTGTACAATAAACAAATATGCTTTATGTGCTGTGTTTGTGCGTATAGTATCTGTATGAAACATGGCCTTGGGCCTCTTGAAAATGCAATTATAAAATTTTATAGAGGATAATCGTTCTCAGAATGCTGCGCCCCATCTTCTTCACTCAAACAACTTTTATGCACTATATGCAGGTTTAGCAACAATTGACGTCTCCTTGCAGAAATAGATCTAACCCTTGACTATTAATTATTTTAAAATACAGAATAGAATTACTATCTAAAAAAATACATTCATGCCAGTGGCAGCTTTGCAAAGAAGTGCCACAGTAAGGTTGAGAGAGAAGAGCTGCTCAGGGTGGGGTGACTAGCCATCCGGCCAAGCTTCCAGCAGAGGCATTTTTCTAACATTATGATTTCCTATCCAAGATGATGGAGTGCCTCCCACATTTAATTAGGTCTTATTTTCTGCCCTTTAATAGGATTTTAAACTTTTCTTTAGAGAAGGCTTAAAAATTATATATCAAAGTAACTCTTAGATGCTTTATAATTTCTGGTATTACTGCAAATTTTATCTTAATTTGTTCACTTGATTATTGCTACAGTAGAAATATGCTATTTTCTCATTTATTTATACTAAAAATGTAGTAAAAATATACATAACATAAAAGTGATCGTTTTAGCCACTTTTAAGTGTGAAGTTCAGTGGCATTCGATGCTTTTACGTTGTTAGAACAAGCATCACCACTGTCCATATCCAGAACTTTTGTCATCCTGCATAAATCTGGTTATGGACCAGTAAAATAATAGCTCCCATTCTGCTCTTCTTCCAGCCGACAGCAACCACCATTCTACTTTCTGTCTCTATGAATTCAAGTACTCTAAGTACCTCGTATGAGCAGAATCATGCAATGTGTGGTCTTATGTGACACGTTTATTTCACTTAGCACAATGTCTTTAGGCTTCATAAGGCTCTAGCATGTGTCAGAATTTCCTTTTAAAATTGATTAATAGTCCATTGCATGTATACATTTGTTTATCCATTCATCCATTGATGAACATTTGAATTGCTTCCACCTTTTGGCTATTGGGAATAACACTGCTATGTACATGGCTGTACAAATATCTGTTTGTGTCCCTGATTCAGAATCTTTTGGGTGTGTACCCCAAAGTAGAATTGCTGCATCACATGGTAATTTTATTTTTGATGTTTTGAGATAATGCCATGCTGTTCTCTATAGTGGCTATATAGTTTTACATTCCCACCAACAGTAGACAATTGTTTTGGATTCTCCACATCCTTATCAACACTTATTTTCCCTCCCCCACTTCCTTCCTTCCTTCCTTCCTTCCTTCCCTCCCTCCCTCCCTCCCTTCCTTCCTTCCTTCCTCCTTTCTAATAATACCTATCCTATATGGTATGAAGTATCACATTGTGGTTCGATGCATTTCCCTAATGATTGGTGATGTTGAGCATCTTTTCATGTGCTTATTGAGAAATCATATCTTTGGAGAAATGACTATTCAAGTTCTTTGCCTATTATTTGAATCAATTTTTTTGTTGTTGCAATTTTAGAGTATCTCTATTCTGGACATTAATTTCTCTTCCAATACGTGACTTGCAAATTTTTTCTCCATTTTGTGGATTGCCTTTTTACCTTTTTCATAGTGTCGTTTGATGTACAAAATTGTTAATTTTTGAAGTCCACTTTATCTTTTGTTTTGTTGCTTATGCCTTTGAATTGTTAAATTCAAGTTATGAAGCTTTCCCCCTATGTTTTCTTCTAGGAGTTTTATAGTTTTAGATCTTATGTTTAAGTATTTGATCAATCTGAGTTAATTTTTGTATACAGTGTTAGGTAAAGGTGCAATTTTACTTTTGAGTATGGGTATACACTTTTGCTAGCAACATTTATTGAATAGTCTTAGAATCCTTGCTGAAAATCATTTTATCATCTATGTAAGAGTTTATGTGTGGACTATTTGATTCCATTGATCTATTTGTTTGTACTTATGCTGCCTTTTCCACAT
>CAUYLG010021226.1:0-36075 GCA_963573385.1 Cacajao melanocephalus | reverse complement strand
CTCCCTTCCTCCCGTCCCTCCTCCCGTCCTCCCTTCCTTCCTTCTTGATCCCTCCCTCCCTCCTTCCCTCTCTCCCTCTGTCCCTCCCTCCCTCCCTCCCTCCCTCCCTCCCTTCCTTCCTTCCTTCCTTCCTTCCTTCCTTCCTTCCTTCCTTCCTTCCTTCCTTCCTTCCAATACAGTCTTGCTCTGTCACCCAGGCTGAGTGCAATGGTGCCAGCATGACTCACTGCAGCCTTAACCTCTGGGGCTCAAGAGATCTTCTCACTACAATCTCCCCAGTAGCTAGGGCTACAGGTAAACACTACCGTGCCTGGCTAATGTTTTAAATTTCTCATAGAGACAGGGGTCTTGCTATTTTGCCCAGGCTGGTCTCAAACTCTTTGGCTGATGCGATTCTCCTGCCTTGGCCTCACAAAGTGTTGTGATTACAGGTGTGAGCCACTACACCTGGCCAGGAATTTATGGTCCAAAGAGAACTGGGTCCCAACCAGATCTGCCTGCCTGCAAAGCTTCTGCTTGTCATGACCACAGCATTCCGCCACAGCTCTTTCACAAGTTACTCATTCTAGCCCTACAATAACACATTGAAATAGGAATCAATGCCCTCCTTTTGCTGATGAGGAAACTGAGGCTCAGAGAAGTGGGGTGTCAGTCACAGGGCCCCCAGGTGGTCACATCATGCCCAGAACTCAAGCTCCTGGCGTTCGGCTCCAGATTCGGGGTTCCTCCTTACTTCTGATGCGGAGGGGTCCTGGGGGCTTTCCTTGCTGCACCTGTGTCACTTGAAGCAGACACTCGGGGTACCCCGCCAAGCGGTGTCTTGGGGATTGTGGTCTCATATGGTTTTCTCTGGTCCCAGTTCCAACATTTTCTCCCAGGCTGGGACACACCAGAAAAAAATCGTGTTGGGTCCATGACACCTATGGGGTGAGTGAACGCCCCCTCTGCCATCCAGGCTGGGTCCCGGTGTCCAGACGCTCTTTGAGGGGCTGTTTCCTGAGGACAAATGTTTCCCGTTGCTGCGGATGTACAGGAGGAGCGTGACCAGGGGCAGCTAGCCCTGCGTCGCACCACCAGCTCGTTCAGCATGTCCACACCCTCTGACCATCCGGTCACCTCTTCATTAGTCTGTAGCTTCCCCCACACATCCTCCCTTAGGACTCGACAAAGGACCAGGATATCTCAGTCGGGAGGCCCAGGCCACCCTAAATACTCGTAACCACGCACTCTGGTGAAAACGGTTTACTATGCATGTTCCTGTGCATTACCTCACTGATTCACCCACTGCCCGGGGCTGTTATCTACCCTGCTTTTTAGAAAAGGAAACTGATGTTCACGCAGATCCCATGATGCAACAGCATCCAGGATCCGGACTGAGGCATTGGATTTCTGGTGACTTGCTGGTTCCTGACCGACAGACTCTATAGGCAGGGCCTGTCCACCCCTCCCTGCCTGCTCCCCTCCATCCACCAGGCCCAGGAGAGAGCACCAACTGCCTACAAGTACCCTGCCAGCTTAAACAGAAAGAGATGCCGCACGCAGCTCTCATATGTTCCTAGAATGACCTGCTTAATATGATGCCTTAAGCTCCACTCAGAAGGAAGCTTGGAGCTTTCAGAAAGCAGTTTCCAAAGTGATCAGTCCTGCCGGATTCGTTTCAGACAATACAGCTGTGTCCAAGGCAAAGGACCATGCCCACTTGGGGCTGGCCTACCAACCCTATCCTGCCCAGGGCTCAGGAGGCCCAGCTGCTGAGGGGTTGCTGCGATGGAGGAGTGAGTCATGGAGCCTGGAATTTGAAGCCTTCCAGACCTTCACCCATCTCAGCCAACTTCACATCTGTCCTCCAGATGTCTCCACTTCGGAAATGCTTTCTACCAACAAGGACCCAAGGTCAGGGGGCATACTTGACCTTAGAAAAATAGCTTCAGGCCGGGTTTGGTGGCTCATGCCTATAATCTTAGCACTTTGGGGACTGAAAGGCCAGAGGATCATTTGAGCCCAGGAGTTTGAGACCAGCCTACGCAACATAGTGAGACGCCCCTCCCCTGGTTGTCTCTTAAAAAAAAAAAACAGCAGGTTGTGGTGGCGTATGCCTGTAGTCTCAGTTACTTGGGAGGCTGAGGTGGGAGAACCGCCCCCAGGAGTTCAAGGCTGCAGTGAGCTATGATGGCACCCAGCCTGGGTGACAGAGCAAGACCTTGTCTCTAAAAAAATGAGAATAAATAAATAGAAAAATACCTCCAGAACTTGCCTGGTCTCCTTGGTTGATTCTCCTAAACCTAACTGGGTGCCTTTGTTCCAACCACTGATAGTCTTATGCTGTGACAGTGCTTACTGCCCATGGACCCTGAAGGTGAGGAATCTGATGGAGGAACATAGCCCCTGCCTGCAGGGAGCTGCCAGGCTGATGGCCAAGGCAGTTCCTAATCTCACAGAGTCCCCAGGCTGAGCAGGGAATACAGCCTTGTCCTTAACCAAATCCTACGCTGATGGAAGAGACAGAACCCTGCCCGCAGGGAGCCTGCAGCCTAATGGGGAAAAAACTTCTGTGTCCATGGGAAGCTTCCAATGTCCAGAAACAAGGGACTCAGAAGAAAAATCTAGAAACATGAATAATGGAAGTGAAAACGCTAATTTGTATTGAGTGCCTAGCATATGCCAGCTACTGTACAGGTTTAATCTTTAATTTTCACAATTACCCCATTTACAGTCAAGGAAAATAAAGCACCTTAGTTCCCCAGCTAGTAAATAACAGAACCAGGATGCAAACTCAGATCTGTGCAGCACCCACGGCCTGCTTTTGTGTAACACCATGTGTGACGGGGCAGATTCGTTTACCTTCTTTTTCCATGTCACCCTTTAGGCTGGGAGCTGGCTTTTGTTTCCTATTGCAAGTCACCATTCTCACAATATTAAAAATTACTGGCCCAGCATGGTGGTTCATGTCTGTAGTCCCAGCACTTTGGGAGGCTGAGGCGGGCGGATCACGAGGTCAGGAGTTCGAGACCAGCCTGGCCAATATGGTGACACCGTGTCCCTACTAAAAATACAAAAATTAGCCAGGCGTGGCGGCATGCACCTATAAGTCCTAACTACTTGGGAGGCTGAGGCAGGAGAACCGCTTGAACCCGGGAGGTGGACGTTGCAGTGAGCCGAGATTGCGCCACTGCACTCCAGCCTGGGCGATGGAGCGAGACTCCGTCTCAAAAAAAAATTACTACCCATAGGGCTACTTCATTGACTGACAATATCCCACTGTCCCAGCAGCAAGAGGGACTGCCGACTCTGTCTCTTTAAAACAAAGAGAAGGACTCACAAAGGAGCTCCCATCCTCCACTAGCAAGGAGTCCCATGCACCACAGAGGTAAGCTGTGGTCAAGGCAGGGGCTTTTTGGGGTCTCATGGAGAAAAGGTTCCGAAACCAAAGCCCCACCCCAGGTTGGCCCCAAGCCAATCACTGGAGGAATGCACTCCTGGGGACCCGTGGAAAGAGAAGTGACTGCTGCACACCACGGGGAAGCCTGTGGTGATGGCAAGTGCAGCGGAAATGCTGACTACGTTCCTGAGCCGACTGTCACTTCGTAGCACCCAGCGCTGGCCTGGGGCAGTAGCCTGGCCTTCCCGCCATTGTGCTGGAGCCCTGGGAGGCCTCAGCTCATGGCAAGGATCCACAGATCCCAAAGCCTTCTGCAGTCCTCGGTCCCAGGGAGGGGGCTCTACAGAGGAGGAGATATAAATGCTGCCACGCAGCAACTGAGATGCAGATTTGTACACACATCAGTGTCTTTCCTTGGGAACAGTGACTTGGGCCTTGAAGGACCGGGAGACAGGGTTTCATTAAATATCCCGTTTTCAGGGCCTGCTGTGGGGCAAGAGCTCTGGCAAGGATCCTAGGGTCCATTGCCAACCCCAGCTCCTCCTCTGCTTCTCTCTGGCACCCCAAACCACCCCAGATGCTTAGGATCACCGAGCTCTTGCCTGTTGGTCACCACACCAGGATGGCCAAAGCTAGACCACTAGTAGTTTGTGATCTTCAATGGGGAAAGTCGTCCTGGCCTAGCAGGAGGATATACTAATGGTGGAGGGGAGGCTGGCACTGGCTAAGGGCCCCATAACCCAAAGGAGAGAAGGTTCCAGAAGAAGCAGCCAGACTGAAAAACTATTGACCTTTTGCTCCTGCCTTCTAATAGCACTCTAGCCTGTCTCATACCCTGTCACCCAAGATCTTTAATGGAGTTTACATCCTGAAGAATGAAACCTGCAGGAGAGAAAGCAAGGATCTTGGTTTTTGGTGAGGAGGGGCTGGTTTATAGAAGATGGAACCTAAATCAAGAACAGGAGAGTTTTTTGATACCACCCAGCCAGCCCGAGGCAAACACAACACACGGAGATGCACGGTTCTGCTTTTCCCAGCCTCTGACCATCCTCAGCCGCCCCACCCTGCCTGGCTTCCCACGCAGTGCAGGACTGCCCCGGCCCACGCCTCTCACCCCGACTTTCTTCCAGTCTGAAGAGGAGGGGACACGTGCATGTAGGGCCTGCCTCCCCAGCCCAAAAGATGCAGCGCTGCCAGCTGCCTGCAAAGAAGAGGGCGTGGATCGGGCTGGGTTCTGCTGGGCAACTGCACCCTCTTGTGGTGGCGACAGGAAGATGCAAGGCCATGCAGACAAAGGGCGAACCAGATTCTTCTTCCTTCCCGGAATCCCTCCACACCGCCTTTATTAAGCACCTATTGGCGGATGGCATGGGGTTCTGCCCAAAGAGAAGTGGATGGATGGACATTGCACTGTTCTTAAGGGCTGCTCAATGAAACCCGCACAGGAGAGAGGGGGCCAATCCTTCCACAGCTCTGGGCTAACAGGTCTTCCCTTTCCTCTCACTCCAGCTCCAGCGATCAGTGCTGGAATGGACAAATTTGCTGCCCTCTGCCCACATGCATGGCGCCTCCACCATCATCTGGGACAAGCATCTCACCTCCATCAAAACCCTGCTCCCAGCCCTAACTCTAAGGACCGTCAGCCTTCCCCAGCCCACAAAGAAGCTTAAAAGCAGCAGCTATTGGAAGAGCCCTGTTCTTGGTGGTTCATGTGTGAATCTCCAGGGTCGGATCGTGCAAAGGTGTGCTTCCGGTCTCTCCAAATGGACAGCGAGCTTCTCAAGGGTAGGAAACATTTATTGAGAATCTATTTCATGCCAGGCCCTTTATAACCGCAATTCATTGAAGCCTCTCAGCAGGCCTGTAAGGACCATAAATAACCCCCAATTTACAGAGGGAAGACTTGGGCTCTAGAAGGCCAAGAGCTATCAACGACCCCTTTCCGTATGCCTGGCGCTGTGCTAAATGTGCTATATGCATCATCTCATTCAATCCTTGTGGACAAGGTTATCCAATAAGCTAAGTTAAAATTATGCCTATTTCAGGCCAGGCAGAATGGCTCATACCTGTAATCCCAGCACTTTGGGAGGCCGAGGCAGGCAGATTACGAGGTCAGAAGTTCGTAGACCAGCCTGATCAACATGGCAAAATTCCCATTGCTGTTAAAAATACAAAAATTAGCTGGGCATGGTGCCATGTGCCTGTAATCCCAGCTACTTGGGAGGCTGAGACAGGAGAATCGCTTGAACCTGGGAGACAGATGGAGGTTGCAGTGAGCTGAGATCGCACCACTGCACTCCAGCCTGAGCAATGGAGTGCGACTCCATCTCAAAAAAAAAAAAATTATCCCCATTTTACAGATGAAGGTGCTGGGGCTCAGAAACCGATACCCCATAATATGGCCCTTTGACATGCTGAGCTAAAGAAACAGACTCAAGGTGTCTCTGACCTCCCCACCCCAATTTCTGCCTCTCAATCCTCCGTCTTTCTCAAAGCACAGGATGAAGACGTTCTCTGGAATTCTCTCATCTCCCTAGAAACCAGACCCCAAAGAGGAACACAGTTGTTTTTTATTCCCTCCCTGAAGTTTTATTAACCAGAGAAGATTAAAACTCATATCACAGGGGGAGAGACTGAAAATTAAACACCACACTTAGAGCCCGGACAAATTTTGTCCAAAACCAGCATTTATTCTCTGGTTCCATTCGATTCTCAAAGAGAATTATTCACTAACCATTGTCTGAGCAGTGGGCTCATTCATTTCCCCTAAAAATCTCCGACTACCCCCCAAAATTGCCACATGGCCTGCATTTCCCCTTCCCCTATGAAGAAGGGTACATAAGCCTCTGGGCCTCACTGGGTCGTGGAGCGGCCATTCTCCTGTGCTTCCCATGAGCTTCTAAGTATTAACTGTCTGTCTGCCTTCTCTCTTATCTGCAGTGTCAGTTTATTTTCAGTGAACCTTCAGAGGGTGGTGGGAAAGCTTTCCTTTGGCCCCTACAAAGGCATGAAGACATTGAAGGGATAAATAATATGCACAAAGTTGCACAGCTAGGAAGAGGCAGCAGGATAGAAACCCAGCTCTGCTTCACTCTTATTCTTTTTTTTGTTTGTTTGTTTGTTTTTTTTTTTTGAGACGGAGTCTCGCTCTGTCGCCCGGGCTGGAGTGTGGTGGCGAGATCTTGGTTCACTGCAACCTTCACCTCCCAGGTTCAAGCAATTCTCCTGCCTCAGCCTCCCGAGTAGCTGGGATGACAGGCACCCACCACCAAACCCAGCTGTTTTTTTTTTTTTTAGTAGAGAAAGGGTTTCACCATATTGGTCAGGCTGGTCTTGAACTCCTGACCTTGTGATCCGCCCGCCTCGGCCTCCCAAAGTGCTAGGATTACAGGCATGGACCACTGTGCTCGGCTGTCTCACCCTTATTTTCATCCCTGGTTTTTGTTTTTCTTTTTTGGAGGCCAGGCCTCCTCCTTCCTGCCCCTCCAAGCCTCTGGCCCCGGGTTCTGTGTGCAGTTCAGTCACCGCCCAGGACACAGACAGCTTCCTTTCCTCAGCCCCTAAGGAGTCCTTTGGTCCTTCTACAAGCAACTCCAGAAACCACACAGAGTGCTTTCTTCCTGTCTCTCTTCGTCCCTTCCACTCCTATTAGAACAAAACCACATTTGACATTTCTCAGCATTATTACATTAAAGAGGCCGGATCCCAGCCAGCTATTTCTGGGCTGTAATTACTTATTCTATCTAGTCTAAGTGGTGTGGGCAAGCTGGTCCTCAGTTAACCCACCTGGAAACTGGGATGATCAGGGACTATCTCCTAGAATTTGATTACTAGCCGAGGAAGGTGCTAATTTGGAGGTGGTAGTTAAGTGTTTTGGGGAGGCTGGGTGGTTTCTGACTTTAATTCTAAGACTAACCCAGGGGAACCTCTGGGGCCACAGTGCAGCTTTGTAAGTGATCTCTGCATGGCGAGCAAATGTCCTGAAATCAAGCCCTAACGCGGGCCCCTAATTCGTTGCATGTGTGGTTGGGCACACAAGCATCAGGACGGTCTGAAGGCCATCCTGTGGGCTGCGCTGAGGGACGTTGGACAAGCACATCCCCCAACCTTTCGTCTTTCTTCCAAAATCTCTTGCATTGTTTCACAAAAGGACGAGCACAGAAGCTGAAATTCACCCAGGCCCCTCAGAGGGCGTTGGGATCCTCCCTCAAGTACTAATCACAATCCGTTCTGGCTGAATGATGGGGATTGAAATGCGGCATTTCCCCACCGTGGTTGGAGCGTGGGAATGCGTAGAAATCTTCAACTTGACACCAACTGAACTTCCCTGGGGCTTCCTAACAGAAACAGCAGCTCATTTTCATCTCAGCCCCTCCAGGCCTTCAGCGGGGGCCCTATGGTCTCAGAGTCAGGGTTCCCGGGACCCTGGCTGACTCATCTTCCTCCTCTGCACCAGACATGGAGTCTACTGGTCTGAGCTTTTGCCTGAGTTATTGGTCGCTGCAGAAACCCCTGTAGAATTAAGCCCCTGCTTTTACAGGGGAGACTAATGACTTTCTAGGGCTCTCCAGTGAGAGACCACTTGAGACCTGAGCGTGTTTTCCACAGAGGCATTTGGAGGACAGTGCTCCTTGCTGGCGAGTAGGGGGCCCCTGGGACTGGTGGTGATCCTCTATGGAGGGGACAGAGCTGGTCCTTAGACCTCTGCTGCTGGCCCATGTTGGACCAAGGTTGAAGCTAGGACAGCAGAGGGGAAGAGTCCAAGTCTTTTTCACCCCTTGCTTGGAAGGCCCCCCAATTCCCTCCCCTTCATAGCCAGTCTTTGCCTGACTTAATTCCTGCAAGTCCAGGAGGGGGAATTCACCTCCCAGGAGGCCCTTCCTGCTCCTCCAAGGGTTACAGTCCCTCCACTGTCCCCATGCTGTCCTGAGCTATTACAGATGGGGTGTAATCACAGGTTTGCTTACCAGACGTTTTTTTTTTTTGTCTTTTTTGAGACAGGGTCTTCCTCTGTCACCCAGGCTGGAGTGCAGTGGCACGATCTCGGCTCACCACAACCTCCGCTTCCCAGGTTCAAGCGATTCTCCTGCCTCAGCCTCCTGAGTAGCTGGGACTACAAGCATGCGACACCAGGCCCGGCTAATTTTTTTATTTTTAAATGTTTTTTGTAGAGATGGGGACTCCCTATGTTGTCCAAGGTGGTCTCAAACTCCTGGGCTCAAACGATCTACCTACCTTGGCCTTCGGCCTTCGAAAGTGTTGTACAGGCATGAGCCACCGTTCCTGGTCTCAGACTACTTTTTATGAAAGAGTGTTATACTCTTTGTCCTTAGCACCTAGGACAGTCCTAAGCTGTGGCTGATATTTAGTGAATAAATGAATGGATCAGTGAAGTAATGAATGTGGCATTTTCAATACTCACTTTCGGACCTGAAATCCTGTCTCCCAGCCCAGACACCTCTTGTGCTTTCCCACAGGCTGTTCTCATGGGTTTCCAGATAGGCCGACCTCAAGCAGTACCCCAGAAGCTGGCAGTAAATCTGCCCCTGACCCCCACCCCCCCATCTGCCTTCACACCACCTTTCCTCCAGCACCTGGGAACCCATTTGGCTCCTGAATCCCCACTGCCCCTCCCTTTTCTGGCCTTTCTTTCGGAAACACCTTTTTCCTGCCCCCATCGGGCCGCTGTGTTTCCTGCACAGGAAGAGGGCCTTTTGATTCCAGGGCGCTATTTACAGCAGTCCTCCCTCCTTCTGAGCCTCACCAAGGTAGGCGCAATGGTACAGGGGACGGGGGTAGAAGGTGCTGGGGACTTTCCAGGGTCCCAGACACCAGGAGAAGGAAGCCGAGTTCCCAAATGAGGGACGGATGACAGAGGAAGCTTCTGACCCCCAAACTGGCTTTCCCTCCTGAGCTCCACAGCTCTCCCAGGTCCCAGACTCAAAACCTCAAGCTTCGGAGTCAAGGAGTTACGGGATTTACATCCAGCAAAGACATTACAGATTATTTTGTAGGTCAGGAAACTGAGATCCAGACGGGAGAAGAGATTTGGACAGGCCACGTAGAATGTTAAAGGAAGGTTCTCTGGTCAAAATCTCCCGATTCTTGCCTTACCTGTAACAATGACATAGGATTGCCTCATTCAATCTTGTGAGGCAGGTGGTATGTTACGGGTTGAATTGTGTCACTAAAAAAGATAATTGAAGCACCAAATCCCGGTGTCGCAGAATGTGACCTTATTTGGAAACAGGGTCATTAAAGAACTAATTAGTGAAGATGAGGTCATACTGGACTAGACTGAGCCCCTAATCTGGTATGACTGCTGTATTTATAAAGAGAGGGACATTTGAACAAGACATGCACAGAGGGAACAGGATGTGAAGACCACCGGCAGGAGATGGCCACGCAAAATGGAGGCAGAGATGGGAGTGATGCGTCGCTACACCAAGGAACAACAAGGATTGTTGGCAAACATCAGACGCTAGAAGAGGCAAGGAAAATTCTCCACTAGGCAAGGAGCAGTGGCTCACGCCTGTAATCCCAGCACTTTGGGAGGGTGAGGCTGGCGGATCACAAGGTCAAGAGATCGAGACCATCCTGGCCAACATGGTGAAACCCCACCTCTACTAAAAATACAAATATTAGCTGGGCGTGGTGGCGCACGCCTGTAGTCCCAGCTACTTGGGAGGCTGAGACAGGAGAATTGCTTGAACCCGGAAGGTGGAGGTTGCAATGAGTCTGTCTCCAGACTGCACTCCAGCCTGGAGACAGAGTGATACTCTGTCTTTAAAAAAAAAAAAAAAAGTTTTCTACTAATTTCAGAGGGAGTATGGCCCTGCCAACACCTTGGTTTCAGACTTCTAGCCTCCAGAACCAAGACCATAAATTTCTGTTTCATTAAGCCACCCACTGAGTGGTACTTTGTTACGGCAGCCCCAGCAAACTGATCATAGTATTAAACCCATTTGATGGATAAGGACTCTTAAGACTGAGGCAGGTTAAATGAGTTACCCAGATTATACACCAAAAGGCCCAGGAGGGACTCAACTCTCAGCCCAGCCCTCTTCCAAAAAGACTGAATGCCTTTTGGATTCTGCTTTCTGCTGTGTCCCTCCCACATTCCCAGTTATCCAGTCCTGTTGGGTTTTCCTTTGTAAAAAGTCTCTCCACGGCTCTTCCTTTCCTTCCCCAGCAGGGCCACCCTAGCGCAGACTTCCCATGTCAGGAATGGTACATCTGCTGGCCCAGCTCACCCTCTTCCAAGCCACTAGTTGGTTCGACACCTCTTTATCAAAAGCCCATTGCTTGCTAGGTTCTGTGATATGTGCTGGCTTCTCATCGGTGAACAGAGCAGATGTGGTCCCTGCCGTTTGGGCCATACTGCTTGGTAAAATAGCTTTACTGTGTCACTTCTTGGCCCCGGGTCACCAGTGTCTCCCCACCACAGGCTCCTGTCTTGAACATGCACCTGTGTTTCCCACGTGCAGGGCCAGACCCCCCTGTCTGTTGACATGTGCCACCTCAATTCAGATCAGAGAATAACATTCTGTTTTATGGAGAAATCAGGGGCCCCTCTGCAAATGATCTGAACTTCCCAGCTCCAGGAGATAAAGGCAGCTCCAGTCCATGGAGGGAAGAAAGGCATTATGGTCTTTTACAGCAAGACACAGAAATGGGAAAGTTGTCTGGAAACAAAGAAGGTGACACTGAAGACATTCAAGAGGCCAGGCGCGGTGGCTCACACCTGTAATCCCAGCACTTTGGGAGGCTGAGGTGGGCGGATCACAAGGTCAGGAGATTGAGACCATCCTGACTAACATGGTGAAACCCCGTCTCTACTAAGAATACAAAAAATTAGCCAGGTTTAGTGGCACACGTCTGTAGTCCCAGCTACTTGGGAGGCTGAGGCAGGAGAATCAGTTGAACCCAGGAGGCAGAGGTTGCAGTGAGCCGAGATCGCGCCACTGCACTCCAGCCTGGGCAACAGACTCCATTTAAAAAAAAAAAAGATTCACTTAGAACCAATCAGCTTAACCTTCAAAACCCTGGCAGATACTCTACTGATGCTCAATAGATGTGAATCCTACAGCAATGAAAGGAACCTAAAGTTTCCTTCCTGCCATAAACAAACTGTGGCACATTCATATGTCAGAAATTAAAAGAAGCAAAATATATCATTTGACATGGATGAATCTCAAAAACATTATGCTGAGCTAAGAAGCGAGACACAAAATAGAACCAACCACATGATTCCATTTATATGAAGTTCAAGAGCAGGCGAAACTAATCTATGATGCTGCAAATCAGAACACACAGACAGTAGGCGGGAGCATATTGACAAAAGGGACAGGAGGGAAACTCTGTGGGTTGATGGAAATGTTCTATATCTGGATCGGGTGTGGGTCACATGGGTGTATTCATTTGTCAAAAACACATCGATCTGTGCATTTCACTGTTTGTAAATTATACCTCAGTTAAAATAGAACAGAATAGAATAAAAGAAAAAGATTCCCTCCTTCTTGGTTGGAACACACAGTGGCCCGCCTGCTGCAGGTGAACAGACCCTCACATTTTCTCCTGCTTCTCTCTCTAGACCTGAAATCTGGCTCAAGCTCTGTTCCCTTCTCTGGCTGGGTTTAGGCAGCAGCCCAGGCTCTCTACAAAGAGGCAGATGGGAGCAAATAGAGCCGGCAGCCCCAGCCCATGGGCCACCGAGCACAGGCTCTGTCTGGCTTTTGTGAGTCGCTCAGAGGTATCCAGGCTGAGCCCTCCCTGGTGTCCTATTGCCATGGAGATGGCCCCAGCCTGTATTTTGGCCCACAAGCCTCAAGTTTATCATTTCAAATCTCCCACCTTCCCATATACTTTCCACATCTGCAGCTCCTCCTTCCAGAGCAAAGTGGGTGCTATTTATAATGCCCTGGAAACACAGCCTGGGACAGATAATAGGCCAGCGTTGCCAAACAAAACCCCAGGCCACTCCGCCCCCCTCATCCCCTGGAGGCCTACAGTCTGGAGCTCAGAGGGGCCTGAGGGACTATATATCTTAGAGCCAGCACCACAGACAACCTTCCACCGGTCCATCTGACCCGCAGACAAGGAAGCATCCCCCCTGCAGTAGGTACACATCCCTTTTGGGATAAATTCACCCTGAAGTGTAGTCTGCATGACTGGGGCTGAATGTCTGAGGCCTCCTTGGCTTCACTCCATCCCTTTGCCCGTCCGGCATGTATGCTCAGTGGATCAAGGATTTATTTTATACATGGGGGTGCAGCGGGGCATCCAGATTAAAAATCATGAGAAAGACCAACATTGGCTCTAAACCAGAGGGCACTTAACACCTTCTAGGATGATTGTCACAATTCCCTGGCCTGAGTATCATCATCCCCATTTTACAGATGAGAAAACTGAGGCCCAGGGAGGTTGCAGAAACCCAGGTCAGGATGACTCCAAAGCCTGTGCATTTTCTATTACCTCATAGGCCCCCTTGGCCCAGTGTCAGGGAGAGGTCCAGGAAGCAAAGAGGTGGCCTTTAAACAAGCCAGAGAAATTCAGGACCTACAGCATTCCCTTGGTCAGGAGAAAGGGAAAGAACATTCCTTTTACCTACCCCAGCTTAAAGGCATCCCTTACCCCAACCCCCCATGATCCTGCCAAGTAATCAATCAACAAATGTTTGCTGAGCCCCTACTGTGTACCAGGACCCAGCTAGGCTACTTCCAAGTGCTAAGAGTAGCCAGCTGAGAGTGGCCTTGTGGGCTTTCCTCTGCTCTGGGAGGCCTCTCCCAGACTATCAGCAAACCAGCCCCAACTCAGTATCTGGCCCCACCCTGCCGTCCCAAACACAGAGACCTTTGTCTTTGTCACAGTCTCTGTGGTCAGCTCAGCAGTGGCCCTTCCCCTCCACTTCCCACAGCCAACCCCCAACTCTGTGGTCACTTTCTAGGCCTCCCTGCGGCCCCCAATTTCTTTCTGGCCATGGCCAGCAAGAGGAAGTGGGAAAATGACTCAGAGGGGTGATGTGGCATCTTTGTTGATGACATTTGGTAAGGCGATTGGTAATGAGTGACAGAGAGGCACTGGATCTCACAGGCGATGTGTACATTGGGAGGGGCCGGCTGATTAGCTCCAGACCAGAGGAGTTTCAATGGGTTGCCAACCTAACACAGGCCTAAATTCATGCACAATGGTAATTTTCAACTCTGATGAGAAAATGAGAAACAGAACTCAAAACATAACATTTTTACATTATTTCTTTGACTAACTGGGTAAAAATGAGCAGGAATGATAAAGTTGGTGATGTACTTTAAAGTAGCTTTTATTGAAAAATAAACCTTAAGGACTTGTCAAAATAAATGCAAGAGCAAAGTAAATTTAAAAGCTCAGTATGACTTCTGCATTGGATAACAGACATTGTGTCTGTGGTTAAGTTCTATGAGCCATTAAAGACACTGGTGGTGCTGGGCGAGGTGGCTCATGCCTGTAATCTCAGTACTTTGGGAGGCTGACATGGGAAGATCGCTTGAGCCTTGGAGTTCCAGACCAGCTTGGGCAACACAGTGAGACCTCGTCTCTACAAAAAATGTAAAAGTTAGTCAAGTGTGGTTGTGTGCTCCTGTAATCCCAGGAACTCGGAAGGCTGAGGTGGGAGAATCACTTGAGCCCGAGAGGTTGAGGCTGCAGTAAGCTATGATTGCATCACTGCACTCTAGCCTAGGCAAAAGAGTAAGACCCTTTCTCAAGAAAAAAATAAAGACACCAATCCACCGGCCCCTTCTGCTATACATGACCCTGGCATGCATTGGAAAGGACAAAGACCAGGAGTCAGAAGACTTGGATTCCCCAACTCATTCCCTAAAGTTATGTGGCGTTGGGTAAGTTACTTAGGCTCTTTGAGTCTGATTTTGACATCTATAGAAAGGGAAATTTTTGTCCTGCCTACCGCATAGGGTTGCCATGAAGAGTAAATGAGATGATGGATTTGAAATCATTCAGCACAGACCGTACATTAGACCAGAGGAACTTTTGCAGTGAAGGCCCGAGGAAGAACTCTCATAGCAAGATGGGATTTTGGTTGTGGGACTTCAGTCAAGCCAACCTCCATCCTCAGGGTCAGGTTGTGACTGCTCCAGAGTGGTGCGGGTCTCAAATACTTGCTGAGAGACACCTTCAGGGCCATACCTGCATAGACCACCCACCCCACCTGTTCCCAGGACAGAAGGGGCAGAGCCGAGGAGCTTTTCAGAGGCCCTGGGTTCCAAAATGCAAACATAAAACTGAAAAATTGAAGTTAATCAAGATTTAATCAAACATCTATAAAATGTAACATTGTGTCAACTGCTTCAGTACTTAAATTTAGCTTTTACAAAAATGTATTCTGTTTGAAAATAACTTAGGCTGGGTGCGGTGGCTCATGCCCGTAATCCCAACACTTTGGGAGGCCTAGGTGGGTGGATCATCTGAGGTCAGGAGTTCGAGACCAGCCTGGCCAACATGGTGAAACCCATCTTTACTAAAAATACAAAAAACTAGCCAGGCGTGGTGGTGTGTGCCAGCTACTTGGGAGGCTGAGGCAAGAGAATTGCTTGAACCCAGGAGGCAGAGGTTGCAGTGAGCTAAGATTGCGCCATTGCATTCTAGCTGGGGCAACAAGAGCAAAGCTCGTCTCAAAATTAAAAATGAAAGAAAGAAAAAAGAAAATAACTTTTAGGTAAAATTTTTCTTCTGATCCAGTAATTTCTGCATATGTTCAGGGTTACCAAGAAATATCCAATTTAAAATTACTAATAAATGAATTGCTGATATCCAAATACTTTTAAAAGTGACATTATAGGCCAAGCATGGTGGCTCACACTTGTAATCTGAATGCTTTGGGAGGCCAAGGTGGGAGGCAATCCTGAGGCCAGGAGTTTGGGACCAACCTGGGCAACATAGTGAGACCCCATCTCTACAAAATATACAAAAGTGGTGGCAGGTGCCTGTAGTCTCAGCCACTTAGGAGGCTGAGGCAGGAGGATCACTTGAGTTCCAGAAGTCAAGGCTGCAGTGAGCCATGTTGGTGCCACTGCACTCCAGCCTGGGTGACAGACTGAGACCCTGTCTCTTAATAAATAAATAAATAAAATTTTAATTTTATTTTTAAAATTATGACCAAAATTTAGCAATTCACATGGGATGTAGGGTATGGGTGCATCCTCCTGGGCATGCTGTGTCCTGGGGCTCTTTCTGGATGAGCAGGCCCAGTGGGCACCCAGGTCTTAAGACAGTCCTCTCTCTGCTTAGCATTGCAGAAAAGCTTTCCCCGAGGCCAGCCCTTTTGTCCTGCTCACCTCTGTGTATTTAGAAACCAGAAGGCCAGGCACGTTGGCGCATGCCTATAATCCCAGCACTTTGGGAGGTTGAGGCAGGTGGATCACTTGAGCCCAAGAGTTTGAGACCAGGCTGGGCAACATGGTAAAACCCAGTCTCTACAAAAAATGCAAAAATTATCCAGGTGTGGTGGTGCACGCCTGTAATCTCAGCTACTTGGGAGGCTGCGGTGAGGGGATCATCTGAGCCTGGGGAGGCTGAAGCTGCAATGTACTGTGATTGTTCCACTGCACTCCAGCCTGGATGACAGAGTGAGACCTTGTCTCAACAAAAGAAAGAAAAAGAAAGAAAGAAAGAAAGAGAGAGAAAGAAAGAAAGAAGAGAAGAGAAAAAAGAAAGAGAAAGAAAGGAAGGAAGGAAGCAAGGAAGGAAGGAAAGAAAAAGAAAGAAAGAAAGAAAGAAAGAAAGAAAGAAAGAAAGAAAGAAAGAAAGAAAGAAAACTAGAATATCAATATCTGAATCTAAAGCCTGCCTTCTCACTGCTATTATGGGTGGTCACCACCAAATTGTACAGAAGACCTTATAATAACAAGCAACCGTTTCCTGTCCCACCTTTTCCCAACTCCGTTCTATTGTCGAAATAGTTTTCTGTTATTAGCTTTTATGGTGGTTACCCACGTAAACTCTAGATAACATATTCCTAACTATTCCCTGTCGTGTCACCTTTAGACAACACCTATCATCACTAAAAAAGTTAGATGAGTTTAGAGCGCTTACACTAAATCCAACTCTCTTTCTCCTTCTCTTCCTCCTAATATTTGACTTTAGTTACTTTTAGGGGTTATCTTGTACCTTTGATCTTAAAATTTGGTTTCTTGTTTTTTAACACTTTGACAGACTCTTGAATCCCCTCGGTATCAGAGGAGAGTATTAGAGAACTTCCTCTTCAGTCAGTAACACCTTTATTTATTTATTTATTTATTTATTTATTTTTTTTTTTTTTAAGAGATGGGATCTTACTCTGTCATTCAGGCTGGAATGCAGTGGCACAATCATAGCTCACTGCAACCTTGAGCTCCTGGCTGGGATAAGTGATCGATCCCTCTGCCTCTGTTTCCCGAGTAGCTGTGGCAGGAGGACCACACTATAGGTGTGCGCCATCATGCCCGGCTAATTTTTTAATGTTTTGTATAGATTGGGGGATGAGTCTTGCTAGGTTTCCCAGGCTGGTCTTGAATTCCGGCCTCAAGCAATCCTCCTGCCTTGGCAGTTACACCTTTACTGATTGCTAGTTACAGCCTACCCAGCAACTACAACTAAGGATATTGAGCTTTGCGTAAAGATTACAGGTAAATGTCAGTTACATGATCATGACTACATAAATATTGTTAAATTCCAGTCTTAGAGCCTCACTTTCTTCCTCTGTCAAATGGGGACGGCATGGCATGTTCTAACACCTCGTCAGACCTAGTGAAGAGGATACAGAATGTGCAGAATGCGAATGACAAAGGTTTTTACAAATGTAACCTCTTATTTTTCCATCATTATTACATGACATGCAGCATGCAGTGGTAATAACGGCTCGCAGTATTTGGGCAACTTAGATAACTCTCTGAACTACAATTTCCTAACCAGTCAAATGAAGAGAATACGAGTACCTGTCTCGCTAAACTGTTGTAATGATTACATGAAATGATATAAATCAAAGTGCTTCTCCTCCTGTGGGTCACTATCCCAATTTTAGGGATCATGACCATATTTCCCTTTTGCTAGGAGAGAAAATTTCAATTTATGCCCCAACTCAGCAGGGTATGAATTGATAAGAAGTATATGGCACTCTCAAAAAGGCATGTGGGAAACCATGGGAAAATCTGATTGTGGCCATATATTAGGCAACTCTGTTAAATCCAGTATTAATGGGTATGATTGTACTACTGTAGTTTTGTAGGAGAATGTTCTTGTTCTTTGGAAAAAACATGCTTAAGTGTTGAAGGGTTAAGTATCATGATGTCAACAAATTACTTTTTTTTTTTTTTTTGAGACGGAGTCTCACTCTGTCTCCCAGGCTGGAGTGCAGGGGTGTGATCTCAGCTCACTGCAACCTCTGTCTCCCAGGTTCAAGTGATTCTGCTGCCTCAGCCTTCTGAGTAGCTGGGATTATAGGCACTTGCCACCACGCCCAGCTAATTTTTCTATTTTTAGTAGAGACAGAATTTCATCATGTTGGACCAGGTTGGTCTCAAACTCCTGACCTCAAGAGATCCACCTGCCTCGGCCTCCCAAAGGGCTCGGATTACAGGTGTGAGCCACCGCGCCTGGCAACAAATTACTTTTAAATGACTCAGAAAAGAATGATGTAGATTGATCGATACAGAGAGCAGTCTAGCAAAATGTCAACTATCAGTGAATGTAGACATTCATCATACTAGTCTGTCTTTCACCTTCTCTACTTATCTGACAGTTTTCAAAACAAACCTTTTGTGTGTGGGTGGAACTTGCACCATAGGAAAGCACCTTCACGTCATGTAGCCCTTTCCCCTTCCGCTGGGAACTAGGCATGGGCCCTGAGGGTGCAGCTTCCACAGTCTCACCCAGTGAGGCAGGGGTAAGTGTTGCTGATACCTTCTTAAATCTCCCTGGTAAAGTGGACTATGCCCAGAGGGTGATGAAGAGCACAAAAAGCCGGGGTCCACGGGCAGCACGCAATAGTGCAGGTTGTGCCGCGCAGTCCAGCCCTCCTCCTGAAGCTTAGGGGTGGGAGAGCCAGAGGGCCTTACAGAATGGTCCCAGATGAGAGACAAGGCAGGCAGCTGCTTCGTGTGGGTCCTGGCTGGGGCTCTCTAACCGTGTGTCTCATCAGCTGTCTCTCCTTTGTTAAAGGGAAAGCAGGAAGAGAGCAGTTGGTATCTTGGCACTACCCAGAACCCAGATACTCCTTCCCAGTCAACTCAATTATCTGCACCAATGAACTGGGAAAAAGGCACTGGTAACTGACTCTTGCAATAATTTATTATGGACCTATTCTATGCTATGCTCAAAGTCTACAAAAAAATTCGATAACGCCAAAACATGATGAAATAACTAAACAACAAACAGTAAAGAGCAAAGATACAGTCAGACTCTCCTTCCTTTATGCCTTCATTTATCCCTCTGAGTCAGCCCAGTTCTCAGGTTTTCAGGGGCAATCTACAAATTGAAAAGCAAATCTGCTTTGTCTATCTGATAATAAATAGGTGATCTGCCTATGGCTGACGTGTGCCAGTAAGCTCACAAGTAAAGTGCTGCACTTCATTCTGGACATGACACATTCTGACAGGAGAAACTAGCATTTTAAGGGTGATGAGTATAATGAAGAAGGTGAGTAAGAAATAGGATGAGGCTGGGCATAGTGGCTCATGCCTGGAACTTCCAACACTTTGGGAGGCAGAGGCAGGCGGATCACTTGAGGCCAGGAGTTCGAGACCAACCTGGCTAACATGTATCTGAAATTAAAAAAAAGCTACATGCCTGGGTGACAGAGAGAGAGAGAGACTCTTCTTAAAAAAAAAAAAAAAAGATTAAATCTAGCATTTATTGAGCACACACATTGAGCCTCCCAGAGACTGGGTCAGGTCTGACACAGTCTCACTTGATTCATGCAATCACTCTCTTGAAGTTGCCAGATCACAGGCATCACTGTCGCAGATGTAGGGGTGTGGAGTGGCGAGGAGGAGAGGGAAGAGGTTAAGAGGGAATTCGGGAAACACTGTCCCAGGAGTAAGGCATCTTCATTCCACTTTTCCTGGGGAAGAAACAGAGTCTCTAAGAGTTTCCATGGCCTGCCTAAAATCACACAGAGCGCAGCAATGATGACGTGATTTCAATTGCCAATATTTCCTAAACACTCATCTTGCTAAGGACTTCAGGTGCAAAGTCAATGTTTGAACCTTGACTTCAAGTCTCAGTTATGTCATGGTCCACGACCTTGCTATTACATCATCATATATCTGTCTTCCTTGAAAATACATGGGACACAACCAATGAAGCTCTGAAGGAAATGGGGCTGCTGAGACCAGAGAGGAAAAGATGGGGACAGATGCATGGTAGTTGATCCCAAAAATATTGACAGGCTGACACTTTGCAGGCAATCACCCTTATTCTGCATGACTAATTTTGAATATCCTCCACCTTATTCAGGGATGCATTTTGGTGAAGCCCGCTATGCTTTCGGTAACTTTCACCAATGGGTGGAAGTCACACCCATGACAGATTACTCTAACGAGGAACTCTGAAAGACAGAACTGTCCAAATATGGAATAAGATTTCAACATAGTATTGCTGGGAGTACTCCAGCAACAGAGGTGTCCATGCTGATGACCTTTTGAGGGGGATCTTTTTGGGGGACTTGATGTATCTGGAACAGAAAAAGCTCCATGACACATAGGTTCTTTCCAACTTTGAAAGAGTAAATGCCAACTTCTATAGAATTAAACTATTTACAAATGGATTTTAAAATCAGGGAAGGAATGGGCTGGGCGAGGTGGCTCACACCTGTAATCCCAGCACTTTGGGAGGCCGAGGCGTGTGGATCTCGAGGTCAAGAGATCAAGACCATCCTGGCCAACATGGTGAAACCCCGTCTCTACTAAAAATACAAAAAAGTTAGCTGGATGTAGTGGTGGGCGCCTATAGTCCCAGCTATTTGAGAGGCTGAGGCAGGAGAATTGCTTGAACCCGGGAGGCGGAGGTTGCAGTGAGCCAAGATCGAGCCACTGCACTCCAGCCTGGCACCTGGCGACAGAGCGGGACTCTGTCTCAAAAAAAAACAAACAAAAAAAATCAGGGAAGGGATGTAAAGTGGGTCAGTATTACCGACCAGATGGGGAGGGAATTGCATCATTGAAAGCTGTGACCAGTCAAGGGTTCCAGGGAGTAAATCAGCTCAACCATTGAGTAGTTCTAACCCTCACAGTGCATCAGAATCACCTAGGGAGCTTTTAAAAATGACAGACACTGAAGCCACATTCCAAACCAAGTGAAGCTGAATCTCTGGGGATGGGTCCAGGAATCGGTCATTTTTAAAAGCTCCCCAGGTGGTGCTAATGTGCAACCAAGATGTAGAACCCCTGAGCTAGAGGAAATGAAGCCCACGCTAGGCTGGGCGTGGTGCCCTCTGAGTCTCGGAATGACCAGGAATCAGTTCATCTCTGCATCAGGGCCAGTGATGGCCCCTCTGGCTGGAGGGAGTTGGTGGGAAACTGAAAGGCAAGAAGATAAAGCCCTTTAACCCTTTAATACCTAACTTCTAGTTATTAAAAAATGTTCACAAATTCATAGAGATGGGAAGTAAAATGGTGGTTCCCAGGGCCTAGGGAGAAGGAGAATGGAGAGTTACTCTTTAATGAGTACAGAGTTTAAGTCTGGGAAGGTAAAAAAGTTCCAGAGGTGGCGGCTGGTGATGGTTATACGATAATGCAAATATATTTAATGCCACTGAACTGTACACTCACAAGTGGCTAAAATGGTAAATTGTAGGTTGTATATATTTACCACAACGCAATTTTAAAATGTTTAAAGTACACTAATTATAATGAAAAGTATAATTAAGGCCGGGCGAGGTGGCTCACGCCTGTAATCCCAGCACTTTGGGAGGCTGAAGCAGGTAGATTACCTGAGGTCAGGAGTTCAAGACCAGCCTGGCTAACATGACAAAACCTTGTCTCTACTAAAAATACCAAAATAAGCTAGGCGTGGTGGTAGGCACCTGTAATTCCAGCTACTCGGGAGGCTGAGGCAGGGAGAATTGCTTGAACCTGGGAGGCGGAAGTTGCAGTGAGCCGAGATCGCACCATTGCACTCCAGCCTGGGCAACAGAGCGAGACTCTGTTTCAAAAAGAAAAGAAAAGTATAATTAAATACACCAATCCACCCAAATGTAGACTGTTAGCACTTAGTCAAATTTTACTGTCTTTTTAAAGGAAAAAAAAATGAAACTTTGCAGATTAAGAAAACAAAAAACCTTCAGGGGAATTTATCCTAGGAATAAAAGGGTGGTTTCAGGTAAGAAAAGCAATCAATGTAATGTACCACACTAATGCAATGAAGGAAAAAAAACAAGCCACATGATTATCTCGAGTGATACAGAAAAAAAGCATTTGACATAAAATTCAACACCCTTTTGTGACAAAAAATGCTTAGAAAACTAGGAATAGAAGATGATTTCCTCAACACAATAAAGGCCATTTATGAAAAGCCCGCAGCTAACATCGCACTCACTCATGAAAAGCTAAAATCAAGGAATCTCCCTAAGATCAAGCACAAGGGAAGGATGCCTGCTTTCACCACTGCTACTCAACATTATTCTGAAAGTTCTATCCAGAGCAATTAGGCAAGAAAAAGAAATATAAGGCATTCAAATTGGAAAGGAAGAAGTAAATCTATTTCTGTTCATAGTTGACATGGTCCTATATATAGAAAATCCCAAAGAATCCATAAACAAAAAAGGTACCAGAGCTAATAAATTCAGCAAAATTGCAAGGGACAAGAGCAACACACAAAAATCAGCTGTGTTTCTACACACCAGTAATGGATGAGCCAAAAAGGAAATTAAGAAGCAATTCTGTTTATGAAAGCTTTCAGAGTATCTGAGGATTGGATATCAGAACAGTCTTGCAGTCTTTTGAAGTAGAATCATCTCGTTAGTAACGGTCCTTGGTGGAGGCACATGCATCAGTGCCTTTAATTTTTTATGCATGTTACTGAATCTCATATTAAGTAGAGCAAATAGATTTGCTGGGGATGGTAACGTGGAAGGCACAGGACATGTGTAAGAAGCTGAACCACATCCACAGGCAGGTCAGAGTGGCCTGGGTCTCAGCCATCCTGCCTCCCTTCACGTCTCAAGAGTCACAGGAAGATGGGAAGCAAAATCTCAGGCCTCTCGGAGGAAATCAGGTCTGTCACCCTTTCCAGGAGGTTAAGGGGACATATTAGGTCCAGGAAACTGTTTACTGTGGGGGGTGTTTTTCACTAGACTAGTTTTTGTGGGGTATTTTTAAGTTAAAGAAGGAACTAAAAGTGTTTTTAATTATAATTTTTTTTAGGGCGACTAGGGCCCAGAAAGATGAAGTATTTGCCAAGTATTGCCACATTTCTTAGCTCTCCATGTTCTAAAGACTAAAAGCTGATAGGAGGTGCCATCACAGAGATAGCTCTCTTGACCTTTGCTGTGTTTCTGTTCCTCTTTCTTGCTAACAGCTAAGTAACATCTGCTGAGACGGAAACACTAGGGAGAGAAAAATTCCCAGCGATTTGTTGAAAGGGAATGAGCCCTGAACTGGGAGCCAGAAGCCCTGCATTCTAGGTGGGTTTCTGCAGCACCCCAGCGGTGTAGATCTGAGCCCATCCCTTCCCTTCAGTGGGCCTTGATTTTTGTCTGTAAAGGGGAGAAGATCAGGGGTTGGGAGGCGTGGAGATCCTTTTAATTTTGACATTCTGGTTTTTCTTAAAGGCCAAACCCTTCACGAATTCAAAAGAACTTTAAAAGAAGAGGGAAGTGACACTCATTGGAAATGGGAAGATGAAAAGAGAGACAAATTGTAGACGTTGGATAGGAGACTTTTCTATTCTAGACCATTTCTTTCTACTGAGCCCAAACTGAGTTGATACCAGGGGTTCACAGGGACTCGGGGGGCGGGCCAGATTAGGGAAGACAAGAAAAAATAGCACTCTTTTTTTTTTTTGAGACGGAGTTTCACTCTCATTACTCAGGCTGGAGTGCAATGGTGTGATCTCGGCTCACTGCAACCTCCGCCTCCCTGGTTTAAGCAATTCTTCTGTCTCAGCCTCCTGAGTAGCTGGGATTACAGGCACGCGCCAGTACACTTGACTAATTTTCACATTTCTAGTAGAAACGGGGTTTCATCATGTTGGCCAGGCTGGTCTAAAACTCCTGACCTCTGGTGATTCGCCCACCTTGGCCTCCCAAAGTGCTGGGATTACTGGCGTGAGTCACCGCACCTGGCCAAAACAGCATTCTTGTTTTCAATTTCCACAGACCAAGGCTTACCAAAGAAGCCAGATCCCGGAAAAGGCCCAAATACTCAAGGCTTGCCTGCTCACCTGTGGGCAAATAAACATTTTTTTTTTATGGACTGCCTTTTGAGGGAAAAAGAGGTGGAAGGGTTCTGGGGGAGCAAATCAACTTCCAAAGAATGAATAAATGGGCACTTAAGTGAGATGGGAGACCTCTGAGTGCTACTTAGTTTTTCTTCCCAGTTCTATTAATTTGGCAAACATCTATAAAGTGCCTACTGTGTGCCGAGTGTTGTGGGTGGTCAGATAGGGTGTTTGGCTGGAAGGTATTCACAGGGAGATAGGCATGTGCACAAACACCCAAAGATCTAAAACACAAAGCACGGCACACTGACAATCAACAAAAATAAAAAATGCAAAGCAGAATGTGATACCTGCCCCAAGGAAATTTAGATAAACTACCAGAGAAGTTCGGATTAGCGGCTGTTCTCTTTCACCTGGAAACGGTGTTCACTTTCACCTGGTATTTTCTTTCACCTGGAAAGTTCAGGAAGTAGACACTAGGGGCTGGAGCCCCAATCTGAAAAACCTTCTCCATTCTTCCAACAGTAGCAATGTTCCCTGGCTCCATTTTACAGAAGTGAAAACCAGGACAGAGACATGAGCAATTATTTGCTCTCTGATCATCCAGGTGGTTGGCAACACAGCCAGATAGAAAACTACAAACCGATTGAAAACTTCCCGTAGAAACCAATGGTGAAAGCATGTACCACTAGGAAGCTCATCTTAGAAGACGAAATCCATTGAGCTGTTCCCTCTGTTTCCCTTCTTAGGTCAATCCCAAGACACACCAACCAAAAGTCAAAGCAGGATAAAAGCAAATTTCATTAGCAAGCTGGAGTCATGTGTATCTGTGGCCTGAGGGGAGCCAAGGTCTCTGCAGTGACAGATCCTCCACCTGGGGAGGCCATTGTGTGAAGTCTCCAGCCCCATTATAAGTGAGTTGCCAGGGACCTCATGTAGGGGGAACAAGAGCTAGCCCACAAATGAAAACCCAGGGAAGCCCTCTGCTTTTGCACAGTGAACGAACGTGGCCACAGGCTTCTCAGCACTGAATTTGAACGAGCCAATGGTATCCCAATCATCGAAACAGGAAGCCAGATAAACAGCATGTTATCAAGGGGGGATGCAGCTCTTCCCTTAAGCCGGCGCCAGCTGCGCCCTGTGACTATCCTAACAAAGTCCCATTGACTCACCAGCTGATTTTCCTGTGTTCGGCTCCGGGGGACAAGGAACCCTCTCTGCCGGGTGGACGTCACCCCTGCACACCGCCCCCGCCACCCGCCACTCGCGTCCTCTCCAGTTCCTGCCTCCCCTCTCTGCCCGCTGCAGACTTGGCTGCTTTTTTATCCTATGACCAGTTTTTATCGGCCCTGAGGATTAGCAAGAACAAGAGCCCAAGACCCGGGAGCGCTCAGGTGAGCTCCCCGTGTTCACCCAACCTCTGCGTTCTCCTCCCTCCCCTCTCCTCCGAGACCACTTTCTCCGCTCCCAGACGCACTGGGCGGGCGCCAGAAGACGGCCTCCGGGAGATTGGCGGCAGGGCGCTTCTCGCCGCATCCCGGGGGTGCGGGGAACGTTTTCTGGAACGGCCCGCAAGGTCACCAGCCCCAGCTGTTCCGCTGGCTCCTGCTGGGATGGGAGGAGTTAACTCTTGCTTCAACGAAAGGCAGAAGTGCGGGTAGGGTGCGTGCAGGTCGTGTGGGTGCGAGTATAAGAACGCAGCACCTGGTGTCTGCTGATAAAATCTCAACGCACTTTAAATTGCAGGCATTTCACAACAAGGAAACTGAGGCTCAGAGGGACTGAAGTTGAGCAGCCCCTTCCCCCCCCCCCCGAGTCAACTCCAGAATCAAACGCGCAATCGGTCCCGCAGTGGTCGAGGGGGCACACACCTCCCTGGGAAGCCGCGATCATCGAAGTAGTTATTTATTCCAGCGCCTCTCCCGAGCCCAGCCAGCAGCCTCCCTTGGACACCAACCTCCCCTACCCCGGGGCTTGGTCCCGGCCGCGCAGGACCTGCCAGCCGAGCCCGGCAACATGGGAAGCTGCAGACCCCCAGCGCTCCGACCACGCGACCCGCCCCGCGCCGGCCACTCACCGGAGCGCCTGCCCGCTTGGGCTCCGGGTCCGCGCCGCCGCCGCCGCCGCGCAGAGTCGCGCATCCCCTAGGGCAGCGTGGGTGCGGGGTCCGCTCCTCGCGAGCACAAAGTTTCCCGGAGCTCCCCGGGCCGCCTCGGCCCCTCGCACCAGCCTCAGCGTCCGCCGCGCGCTCCGGCCTCGGGCCCCACACTAGGGCGGCCGCCGGCCCCAGCCGCACAATGAGGAGGGAGGCGGCAACCTGAACAAAGTGCCTCCCCCCCGGGCCCGGCGGCCGGGGCGGAGCCTCGTGACCCGCTGCCCCAGGCACACGCCGGCTGCCTCCACGGCGGGCCCGGGAGGGGAGTACCCGGCGGCCGGGGGCGGGCGGGAGGAGAGGATCCGCTCCGGTCGCCCTCGCTTTCCTCCCCCTGCACTGTGCCAGTTTAACCCGCAGAGGGGCGGAGGCATGGGTTCCTTCCAGACTTTCTCATTGGAAAGCTATTCCCGTAACCCTTTGCTGCCTTCGCCTTCCCGCCCCGCCTCCCAGGCTGGCCTCAGAAAGGCGGCAGCTCGGTGGCAGAGCCGCGAGCTGGCAGGGCAGGAAGCCTTTGCACAATTGAGCCTTTCCTTTGCCCGGGAACCCGCCACCGCCACTTCCAGGCCGGGCTTCCTCCCTCCCCCACGTGGCGTCCGGGTACCGCTGATTCAGCCGCAGTTAGAAGGGGGCAGATGGATGGGCCAGCCTCTCCACCCGACTTCTGACCCCGGGCACCCACGTCCTTTCTTTCTCCACCTCACTGAACTGTCACGTTGTCTGAGCTGGAACTCTTAGGTGCAGAGGAGAGGGGAGGCCCCGCAAATGCCCCGCAAATAGTAGGTGCTCAGTAACTTAAGTGACTTCTCCCCACCTTCCTGACTGCCGACGCCCCTCCTCCTCCTTCCAGGGACTTGGGAATGGGAGGAGGGGGAAGAAGAGGAAAGAGGAAAAGACCAGACCTGAAGAGAGTGAATGGGACGAAGGCCCTCAGCCGGAACCTACCGCAAACTCCCTGCAGCGCAAGGCCCCTGCCTCCTGGCCTGGGGACTTCCAGGGTCTGCAGAAGAAGGCAGAAGGAAGTCAGGTGGCCCCAGCTTTAAAGCAGGTTTTGAGCTACGTGGGAGAAAGGGAGTAGCTGTGGCCAAGGACTCAGCAGATTCCCCTGCTCCAGCCAACAAATATGAGGACTGATTTATTCCCAGGGCCATGGGGTTGCAAGTTGGAGGGCTGATGGGTAGAAAGCAAAACTGCCTGCTCCCTGGGAGGTCTCAGAGCTCTTTGCCAGCAGAATCAGCGTGAGCAGTGTCAGGATGAGAGCCCTTGAGCCCTCCCCGAACACCCTCACCCAGTCGGTCAGCCGCAGTGGCTTTGAATATGGAGAGATGAGACACCAGACAACGGAGCGACATTCAAGAAGTTCCCAGCTGATTAGGGGAAAAGATTTGTTGTATGATTTTTGTCCATGAAGGGAGTGAATTGCCTTTTGGCAAGAGATAAGGGGGTGGACTGCAGAGTGACACTGTTACCCTCTGCATAAAGACTGGAAGTGTGGGCTCTTACGGCAGACTCCATGGGTTCAAATCCTGGATCAACAATTTTTTAGCCACGGGAACTTGGATTCTTTAACCTCAAACTACCGCAGTTTCTTCTTCTGTAAAATGGGATAATAATAGCTCCTATCTCCTAAGAGTGTTGAGAGGATCAAATGAGATAGTATAGGTGACACACTTAGAATAGTAGCTGGCACATAATAAATACTCAGTAGACCGGGCGCGGTGGCTCACGCCTGTAATCCCAGCACTTTGGGAGACCGAGGCATGTGGATCATGAGGTCAGGAGTTTGAGACCAGCCTGGCCAACATGGTGAAACCCTGTCTCTACTAAAAATAAAAATAAAAAAAATCAGCTGGGCGTGGTGGCGCGCGCCTGTAAATCCCAGCTACTCGGGAAGCTGAGACAGGAGAATCGCTTGAAACCGGAAGGCGGAGGTTGCAGTGAGCCAAGATGGTGCCACTGCACTCCAGCCTGGGAGACAGTGAGACTCTGTCTCAAAAAAACAAACAAACAAAAAGAAAAATTAGCCAGTCATGGTGGCACGTGCCTGTAGTCCTAGCTACTCAGGAAACTGAGGCAGGAGAATCGCTTAAACCCTGGAGGCAGAGGTTGTGGAGCCAAGATCGTGCCACTGCATTCCAGCCTGGACAACAGAGCAAGACTCCATCTCAAAAAATTAAATTAAAAAAAATAAATACTTAATAAACATTAGCTATTACTTGGTCTCAGAGTCCTCTAACTCTGCGCCCAATCTGGCATTCAATGATGTGCTAGCTAGAATCCTTCTGTGATCTTCACAGTCCTGCAAAGGGGAGCCTGGTCCTTTAAGAAGAAGCACTGTCCTTTCTTGAGAGCTCATAAGGTGGGGCCCCAGGGACCAAGGACCACACAGTAGGCATGCAAATGACTATCAGAAGGTGAAACGACTCCTTGACCCACTGTGAGGCTGGATGCGTAGCTCCCATCCACATTGGTAATGCTGGTATGATGTCATTCCTTGGGTGCTACCCAGAATGGAAAAGAAGGCCAAAGCTATAATTTTGTAAGGGTTAGATCTCTTCCATCAGTACATAGGATCAATATTTCTCTCCCACTTAAGAGTGGCTGCTCATACCAGTTCTCCCTGACTCTGCTCCTAATGTCCAAATCAATCTGGGTGATGGGATCATTTGTAACCCAAACCTCAGCATCATGAAATATACCCAGGTAACAAACCTACATGTGTACCCCCTGAATCTAAAATACAAATTCACAAAAATGTCCCACTCACAAACTTCAAAGGTAAACCTGTATATGTAGGCAAGTATAATAGCACATGGACAGGTTGAAGGAGAAAGGAGTAAAGGGGACACTCTGGTTGGGGTGACAGGCAGAGGATATGAAAGCAACTGAAAGAGAAAGTAGTTAGGACAGAGCAGCAGGGAGGAGAAGCCAGAAGTGACTCTGGACAGAGCATTGTTTGGGTAAGAAATGGGGTCCCCGCCCATCCCAGAAGGGGCCTCTGCCAAATGCCTACTTTGTGAGCAGTTTTCGTCTGAACACAGTGATGACTCAGTTGCTCTGTATCTAGCAAATGAATTTTCCTTAAATATGAAAATCAATAAGAGGTAAAGGCAAGGACCTGGCTGTGAGGAGGGAAGGATGGAGAGAGTGGGAGAGGTGCTGGGGCATGAAATGGTTGGTGACTGATGGAAGGAGGGAGATTCAGGATCACAGCAGGAGACCCTTGGTATAGTCACCTGTACCCCCACTCCCCACCGAGAAGGTGGCCTCCAGCTCCTGCTGGCCTCACTGAGGTACCTTAAAACCCAGTAGCCCCCCTCCTCCGCCCCGTTCCCCTCCTCCACAGCTTAGAGGCAATTCTGCTTTGGGGCAGGAGATTGGTAGCAAAAGGATTAATGTCAACCTGACAAATGAGTTTTCAAATATCAGCCCTATAGAGTATCAAATTATCACCCCTATAGAGTATCAGAACTGGCCTTGGATGAGATGAGAGCTTTGGGAACCCCAGGAAGCATGGCAAGTGACATTTTCAGCACCAGCCTGATTTCTGTGGGGGCCTTGCCTGTTTTCCTGCCGCCTTGAGGTCTGTGAACCAATGCCAATTTGTTTCTCTGCTTGGGTTATGTGACATGGGACTTTGGGGATTTGAACACACTCACAGCTCCTGCATTCCACGTGGCCCACGGGGAGACCGTCTTTCCCCTTCAGACTCTCTTGTCTGGGGCTACCAGAGCAGTTTGTGAGGTCCTTGGCAGGGATATGAAGACAACATATTGCTTTATTTTCTTGAGCATTTAATGAGCGTGGCTGGAGCTTGTGAGGTGGAGTCCAAGGCAGCTTCTGACTTCCTCCTCTGAAACACAGTGGAAAAACACTGGGCCCCGCTTCAGAAGACCTGACTCCAAGCCTCGGTTCTGATGCTGGCTGAAGTGCATCGCCTCAGTTTGCTCATCAGTAAAAGACAGTGTTAACACCCAGGGGACAAAAATACCCACCTACCAAGGCCATGGTGAGTATTCAGTGAGATCATGGAGAAGAAAATGCTTTATCCAGTGCTGCTGACATAGCAGCAGTAGTGGGTTTATCAAACAGAAAGCATCAGCTCCTGTTCCCAACCCCACCCCGCCTCCCCACCCCAGTCAAATTCACTCTGGTTATGGAATCAGTGCTTGAAAACCCATTTTTCAGTGATAGAAATCAGACTGTCCACTAACAACCCCTGTCCTTTCCAGCTTGATTCCTTAACCAGTGAGGTGCTTCCCATGCTAGTGGCATGGGGTTGGGCATGGGTGAAACAGGCATCTCCATCCTTGGCCACTGTGGCCTCAAGACTGGCCCTGGGGCCCCCTTTCAGAAGGGCCCTCTGTGTTGACTGTTGGAGTTTACAGGGACCTGGGAAATAGTCCATAGGGAAAAGCTGGCAGAGTAATGAATGTTTTACAAGAGTCAGCCAGTCACTGCCTTATCGGGAAGATGCTGTTTCTCACTCTCTCTCTGCTACCAGGAAGTGAGATGTGCTGAAAGCCATCTCGGTGTTTTTCCAAAGATGGCCTTTGAAGAGGAGATGTTTCTTTAAGGGGCCAGGAGCGTAGGGGTGGGGTTTGCAGGGAGAAAACCTGCCCCTTTAAGAAGGCTGGTTCTGGCTATGGCAATCCTGTGGTATGGAAGATAATAATAGTCCCTACTTATATAGCACTTGCTGTGTGCCAACTGCTATGCTAAGCATTTAACGTATATTAACCCATTTAATACCCACAACAACCCTATGAAATCTGTATTACTTTTTATCTCCATTTTACAGGTAAAGAAATTGAGGTCGGCTGGGCATGATGGCTCACACCTGTAATCCCAGCACTTTGGGAGGCTGAAGCGGGCGGATCACCTGAGGTCAGGAGTTTGAGACCAGCCTGACCAACATGGAGATACCCTGTCTATACTAAAAATACAAAATTAACTGGGTGTGGTGGCACATGCCTGTAATCCCAGCTACTTCGGAGACTGAGGCAGGAGAATCACTTGAACCTGGGAGGCAGAGGTTGTGATGAGCTGAGATTGCACCATTGCACTCCAGCCTGGGCAACAAGAGCGAAACTCCATCTCAAAAAAAAAAAAAATTGAGGTCAAGTATCTTGTCTGGGTCTCAGCTAGTAAGAGCTAGAGGCAAGATTTGAACTCAGGAAGCCTGGCTCCTGAGTCCATGCTTTCTAATACTACATATATGCAGAGGAAAGGCGTCTATAGCAGTGTGGAGAGCTTGATTATGTACTAGCTTAGCACATTTCTTCATTTCTTTTCAATAGCTTTACTGAGGTACAATTTACATACTATAAAATCCACCCACTTGAAGTGTACAACTCTAAATCTACAGAGTTGTACAATCATGACCATAACCAAGTTTTAGAACATTTCCACCACCCCCAAAAAATTCCTTGTTCAGTGTGTGTGTTTTAAACTGAGTCTTAATTTTCTCAACTGTAAAATGGGACTATCAGTGCCTGCCTCATAGAATTGTTATGAGCATTAAATAAACATGTAAATGGCATATGGTAATGCTCAACGAATATTACTTATTATTGTTATAGTCTCTTAGAGTCACATAAATACAGACTTTTAGAACTAGAAGTGGGAATGATCTTAAAGACAATCCAATCAAACTCTCTCCTTTAACAGAGAAAGAAATAACAGTGCCAAGATAATAAGCAGCTTGCCAATTAATGATAGTAAATTTAGTGGCAGAGCTGGAAATGAAACCCAGGTTTCTTGGTTGGTACTTCAGTTCTTTCTTTTTATTATTTTGTTTGTTTGTTTGTTTTGAGACGAAGTCTCACTCTGTTGCCAGGCTAGAGTACAGTGGTGCGATCTCAGCTCACTGCAATCACCACCTCCTCGGTTCAAGTGATTCTCCTGCTTCAGCCTCTGAGTAGCTGGGACTATAGGTATGCACCACCATGCCTGGCCACACTTGGCTAATTTTTTTGTATTTTAGTAGAGATGGCGTTTCACCATGTTGGCCAGGATGGTCTCGATCTCCTGACCTCGTGATCAATCCACCTCAGCCTCCCAAAGTGCTAGGATTACAGGTGTGAGCCACCGTGCCCGGCCCCAGTCCTTTCTTATCTCCTGAGAGACTTTTCACTCAAAGCACAGGAATATCATTGTCCAATACCTCCCATCGCCATCTTTCCCATCTTTGTGGGTGTCTCTAGAACAGTGCTGACTGGCAGGCGTGGATTCTGGGAGTTTGCTTGCGCTGGAATACACAGCACTCTGGGTTTGGAGCAGGGAATGTGGCCGGGGCAGGCTGGGTTCAGAATCAGGGGACAAGATCCAATGTGGAGGCTGAGAAAGGAATGTCCATTGTCAGAATGGGGAATGCATTGACTCAAAGAATCCAGGACACAGCCAGTCCAACAGTCAGCTAGTCTCTGCAGAGCAGCTTCAAGACATGTGACCTGTGCAGTCACACGGGACCTCAAGCTTAGAAAGGCCCCCAGCTTGGTTTAATGCTTTGTTGTTGCCATCTTGAAATTCATAATGATTTTTAACAAGAAATGTCACATTATTATTTTGCACTGGATCTTGTAAATTATGTAGCTGGCTTTGCACATGTGAGAGAGCAGAGCTGCAGCCAGACTCCTAAGGCCCTAGTAAAGGATAGTGTCTCTCCACCTAAAAGTTATTTGCATGCAAACTCTCTGTGTAATACGTAGTCATAGAGTCTTAATACTGAGCATTAGCCGAATAAAAGCCTGGGCAACATAGGGAGAACCTGTCGCTACAAAAAATGTATTAAAACATTAACCAGACATGGTGGCACATGCCTGTGGTCCCAACTACTTGGGAGGCTGAGATAGGAGGATGACTTGAACCTGGGAGGTTGAGGCTGCAGGGAGCCGTGATTGTGCCACTGCACTCCAACCTTGGCAACAAAGCAAGACCCTGTCTAAAAACAAAGAGAGAATAAAAGTTGTGAAACAATTTGCACATTATGATCCACTTTATGACAAAAGATGCCCCATTAAAGTATATCTTTCTATATGTACATATGCTTGTATGGAAGCATATTTTTTTAAAGTCTGGAAAAGCACTTCAAACTGGCAATCATCAAGGGAGTCATTATTTTTTTCTGTGTGTTTGAGTTTGTTTTTTTACAAGAAGACTGTATTCATGTATTATATACATATAAATAAAATTGTAATATATTCTGCAAACATTTTCTTATATTAATAAATAGTCTTAAAATGCTAAGAAAAGGTGTCTTGAGAGGGGAAAACAGAAGTAGGTGTGAAGAGCAACCCTGGAGAGTGGTAGACAGAGGCAAAGACTATTTCAGGCCATACAGGGCCTCAGGGGAGCAGGCTTGGACTTGAGGAAGGGAATACCGGGTGGGGAAACGCAGAGATAACTGGCAAGAGGGCGGGTGCTAGGTGTCAGCTCTGTTCAGATTTAGAGGTTGTGATGTCCGCTTTGGTGAGGGTGGAGGAGGACTATAGAAGCTGGAATTGGGTGAATTGCCAAATACGACTGGAGGTAAGGGCTGTAGAGGTGCCTCCGGCTGTGGTGAGAAATGGATGAGGTGGAGGTAGGCTGGTGATTCCCTGCACAGGGAGAAAGAATGGGGCTTAGATGTGGTATTTACCAAGGAATGGGAGATTTGAGGCAGTGTGGCCCAGTGGTCAGAGTACAAGCTTTGGAGTCAAGACTGCAATCAAATCCCAGATTCACCAGGTGCAGTGGTTCACACCTGTAATCCCAACACTCTGGGAGGTCGAGGCAGGCAGATCAGGGGGTCAGGAGTTCAAGACCAGCCTGACCAACATGGTGAAACCCTGTCTCCACTAAAAACACAAAAATTAGCTGGGCGTGGTGGCAGAGGCACCTGTAATTCCAGCTACTCAGGAGGCTGAGGCAGGAGAATCAGTTGAACCCAGAAGACAGAGGTTGCAGTGAGCCAAGATCACGCCACTGCACTCCAGCCTGGTGACAGAGCAAGACTCTTTCTCAAAAAAAAAAAAAAAAAAACAACCAGATTCACTGTATCCTAACTGTGTAACCTTGAATTCTCCCCTGGGAAACAGAAATGATCTTAATAATACCTATGTGACAGGGTTGCCGGGAAGATTTGATGAGATGATGGAGGTAAAGCATTGCATCCAGTGGCTGGCACAGACCCCAAAACCTTCCCCTTTCTCTTTAATTGATTTTGTGGTTCGAGGCTCTTAAATGGCAAGAAATCATTTGCATGAATAAAGAGCCATTCTTCCAAGCACTTCCCTCCTAGTTTTCTGGGAGAGCCACTGGGAGCCAGGATTCAGAGTTCCATCCTGCAAAAGCTGAGCTGAGCTGAGCTGGCCAGGAAGGAGGAGGAGCTGCCTGTGGCCCCAGCTGGGGGAGCAAGGATGAAGGGGAGAAGCCAGCCCTAATTACCACAACGCTGGTGCCAGCGAGGCTGACTTTGGGAAAACCTTATCAGGGGTCACACTTTGGGATCTCTAGGAAAAGGTGCTCTGTGAATGCTGATCTCAGATTCTGTCACCTCCTGACCCTTTTGGTGCTCTCCCCCCAATTCCGGGGAGAGTATGAGTGACTGACGGATCCTGCTGCAGCTGCAGCCTCCTCACTGTGGATACAGATGTGCTCAGCAGCAGCTGTGACGTGGAGCCCACACCTGTTCCCCAGATCAGCTGCTGTAACTCTACTCCTGGGAAAGCAGGCCAGGTGCCCAGGCCTTGCCAAAGTGGTCAGAAAGCAGGTGGAAAGTCGGGCGTCTGCCTGTCACAGCAGCGGTGGAGGCTGCCTGGAAGGGTCTCGGGGCCCTGGGAGTCTGAGCTACAGACTGGGATCCTCTTCCTGCCCAGGCTTGCTCCCGGCTGTGCGCCTCCCATGGGTCCTCTGTGGTTTTCTGACCCCCTCCCTGGGCACCACCACGTTGGGGTGGGAGAGACTGAGGAGCGAGGAAGGAGGCGGGGAGTCTTGAACGGGATGCCTCTGGCTGTCCGTTATTCTGGACCTGTGAGTTGTGAAGTCAGGCCGACATCCCGGGAGGTGAGGGCGCCGTGGAGCCGAGCAGCAATGAGGACCGGAGGAGTCAGAGAACTGGGGCTGGGAGAGGCCAAAGATGAGGGTGCGTCTGAAAACCAGAGCAGGAGCGCCTCTTGCGTGGCTTTGGCCGCGGAGACCTTCTTTCCGGAGACCCTGGGCTGCCACGGGAGAATTCCGCTGAGCATGTGTCGAGGGCGGGCCCAGGCAGGCGGCCGTGGGAGCGCTGCAAAAAGGCTGCTCCAGGCGGTAGCCAGCCAAAGCTCCGCTCCAGGAGAGCCCGCGTACCGGGTGAATCCAGAAATCCCAGGTCCCTGGGAAAATTTCAATAAGGCAGCTTCGACAGGCTTCCTCTGACACCCAGACCGACACAATATATTGCTCATGCCAATACACATAAAAACCTCCCGATAGAAAACCAGATGGTGAGTTGGCATTGCTGATGTCTGGATTCTACACCCACACCCACATAGTACTTATAAAGAACACACCCTCCACTCCTCCAGCCCACTCCACGTTCAGGGAGAGGAATCTTGAGCCTGCGATGCTCACAATGATGCTATTGCCTCAATGGAAAGGTGCTTGCCAATTCCCCAACATCCCTGGCAGTGCCAGGAGAAACAGCACATGTGGCAAGAGGCTCCCGGCCAGATGTAGGACACTGCTGACCCCTGCTGGCGTTTTTCTCTCTGCCCCAAGCAGGGAGAGCCCCAGGGAGAATGGAGTATTGGAAAAACCTTGCAATCTGTCTGGAAGGGGCAGGAAGAAATACCCCAGTTCAGAACCTCCTCATCTGGAGTGACTTTGATGAGACTGAGATGAAATTAGAATAAAACCCAGACTGAGTTTCTGGGAGGAGTGAGACAGACTAATAGTATGTCCCCTTCAGCCTTTGTGGCCTGGAAAACCCTGCTGCCAATCCCCTTGAAACTAAATTAGGAAACCATTAACAACACTCCTTTAGCCAAGCTCAACCATTAGAAGAACAAAAAAAAAAAAAAAAAAAAAAAAAAATGGGAGGGTGGGGTAAAGAAAAATAAAAATAAAAAAAACCACAAGCCCCAGTGGGCCCAAATTTTGCCGGTTAGAATCAACCCCG
>CAUYLG010021225.1:0-13683 GCA_963573385.1 Cacajao melanocephalus | reverse complement strand
TTGTTACCTTGCTGGTGAGGAGTTGTGATCCCTTGAAGGAGGAGAGGCAGTCTGGTTTTGGGTGCTTTCATCATTTTTGCACTGGTTTCTTCCCATCTTTGTGGATTTATCTACCTGTGGTCTTTGTAGTTGGTGACTTTCAGATGGGGTCTCTGAGTGCACATCCTTTTTGTTGATTATAAGTTATTTCTTTCTGCTTTTTAGTTTTCCTTCTAACAGTCAGGTCCCTCTGCTGTAGGACTGCTGGAGATCCCTCCAGACCCTGCTTGCCAGGGGATCACCTGCAGTGGCTGAAGAACAGTAAGAGTTGCTGCCAGTTTTTTCTTCTGTTATCTTTGTCCCAGAAGGATACCTGACAGATGTCAGCCTGAGCTCTCCTTTATGAGGTGTCTCTTTGGATATATGGGGGTCAGGGAGCGACTTGAGGAGACAGTCTGTCCCTTACAGGTGCTCAAGTGCTGAGCTGTGAGTTCTGTTGTTCTGTTCAGAGTTGCTGGGCAGGTACATTTAAGTCTGCTGCAGCAGAACTCATAACCACCTTTTTTCCCAGGTGCTCTGTCCTGGGAAGGTGGGGCTTTATTTTTAAGTTCCTGATGTGCTGCTGCCTTTTTTCAGAGATGGCTGCCTAGCGAGGAGGTAGCCTAGTCACAGTCTGCCAGCAGAGGCATTGCTGAGCTGCTGTGGGCTCTGCCCAGCTGCTGTGTGAATTTCCTTGCAGATTTGTTTATAGAGTTGTAGTTAGAACTGCCTCGGTAATGGCAGTCTGCCTCAGTAATGGCAGACTGTCTCTGTAATGGTGGACTGTCTCGGTAATGGTGGACTGCCTCGGTAATGGCAGACTGCCTCAGTAATGGTGGACTGCCTCAGTAGGGGTGGACTGCCTCAGTAATGGCAGACACCCCTCCCCCTGCAGAGCTGGACTGTCCTGGGTCCAGCTGTGCTTGCTGTGAAACTCTCAATCCAGAGCGTTTCAGATTACTAGTCTTTGTGGTGGTGGGACCCGCCGAGCCAGATCACCTGGCTCCCTGTTTCAGCCCCCTTTTTTTCAGTTGAATGGGCTACTCTGTCTCCCAGGCATTCCAGGTGCCAGTTGAAATGGCTGCCCAGATTTGTGTCAGTTTTTGTGCTGAGACCCGCTGCACCAGCTGAAACAGCCGTGCTGGAGACTCATGGTGCTTTTCCGCCTGGGAATCTCCTGGTCTGTGGGCAGTAAAAACTCATTTGGAAATGCAGTGATCACTTATCCTCTGTGTTCTCACTAGGAACTGCACTCCAAAGCTGTTCCTATTCAGCCATCTTGGATTGTCTTTCAATGTGGTTTCTTTAAGGATATATATATATATATATATATATATATATGTGGTTTCTTAAGGAAATATATTGAGAATAACCGACATGAAGACCATATTGGTTACAAATATAAATAGCTCCCTGGAAAGTATAAATAAGTAAATTCAAAGATGTAGAATGATAGATCCATAATTACTTAGTAAGAAAGAATAGAATATCCTACTGATATGTCACTAAATTTAAAGTTGACAGCCAGGCAGACAATTATGATTTTCCAAAATATTCTCCTTACAGTCCTTGCCAGAAGCAGCATATGAACTGGCTGAACTGTAGGCACAACACAGGAAGGTAATTCTATCAGATGTCACCCTTGCTCTTTAAGAGTTTACAGTCTCTGTGAGGAAACTGTGGAGGCAATTTACACTGAGAAAAGAAGCATGTCTATAGAACAAAACACATTGGTAGATTTGTCATCCACAAATTGGCACACAAATGTATAACTACAACATGTTATCTATACTTTGTATGCTAGATATTCTCTATTTGCCCTTCTAGGTCCACCCTCCAACCTTCTCCATCCTGCTTTCTATCTCAGGAGTCTGACCTTTATGGACTACATCAACTGGGCTCCCTGGCCCTTTGGATTTGGCCACTGAAAAGCACCAAGAAGAGATCAAAAGTCAAAAGAGAGACAGATTGGGGCATTTGTTCTCATTTTCCTCCCTGCTGGACCACAGGATGACAGTGGCTGTCCACAGTTCCTGTCCAGGGGTTCTCTCTTAACACCTACATGTCTCAGCAGGTTCTCATAGCCACTCCCTCCCCTTGTACCTGTCTTCCACCATTGCTGGCCCCAGGAACCTCACCATCCCTGAAGATTTTCCCTTAAACTTGCCCACATCTTTGTAAACAGGCTATTACTAAAATCTATTTCATAACCCTTTTTGGTTTACCATCTGTGTCCTGTTCCCCAGCTGAAACACAATTATGTCCAAACTTGCTTTATAATCACTTATGGAGCTCTTAGAAAAATAGATTTCCAGACCCTACCCAAGACCTAATGAATCAGAATCCCTGTGCTTGGAGCTCAGGAATATGTAACTTTAATAAACAATCCAGGTGATTCTGATCCAGCCAACCTGGCAAGCATCCCTGGATGAGCATTTGGGAGCCACTGCTCTGCAGACCCTACCATGCCAAACTGAAGCATTTGAAAACAAACAGGACGCTCCCAGAACACAACCCCAGCTACCCTTCCCTCTAACACCACAGCAACCAACACTCAGAAAAAGCAGTGGACTCTCTATGGGGCCATCCAAAGCAGAGGAAAACAAGCATACGGTCTACAGTGATAGGAGATGCTCCTGAGCACATTAAGCAAATGCTCAACTATCCCTTTCACATTTGATTAGATCCTCAATTGAAAATCACTTTTCAACCATTTTACAGGAAACCAAATCCATTTCTACCTCCATCTGGTGCCATAATTAAACAAAGTAGAAAATGCTGACCAGCTTAGGCCTGTCCTAATTCAGCTTAGAGTAGGCACTAGAGCACCCAGTGCCTTCCAGCCTTGGGGAAATGAGGCCTGTTTGTTCCTGAAGATCATGGGCCTCAAGTAGGACCAGAAGATAAACAGAATCAAGAGCCCAACCTGCTCCAGTCTCAGAGGATCCACTCTCCATTCAGAAGCCAAAGGCATTGGGAGATGGGCTAAGCTGACCATCTGTTCTTCTCTCTGATAATATGTAATTAAGTAATTTATTTATTCAGCACTTTGCACCCCCTCCTCTCTCCACCCATTAGTCAGGGATGATTATGCCAGACCCAGCTGTAGTTAACATATTGTACACTTGGGCAAGTGCTGTGCTACAAAGCACTCTGCTAGCCTCCTGGCTATGGCCACCTCTTAAACCTGACTGTAGGAATGACCACGCGAGGCTTACTGCTCTGCTGGCTCTGCTTTCTTCCCCAACAATTAGGCGGCACTCTCTTGCTGCGCATTAAACCATTTACTGTGTATATTTAATTCATTTGTTCAAAGATAAATTTACCCACATCCTCTGATCACTTTCACCAGGCCAGCTTACTGGCTAGGCAGCACTCATGGATTTTTCCCATCTGGTAAATTTTATCTACAATATAAACAAACACAAATGTACACAGATCCTGACACATGACTAGAGCAATAGGATTGACTCCATAAGCCTCAGGCAAAACTTAAGAGTTGAAACTATGATAATATATAGCATATGTGATGTTTTGTATCTCACACGTCATGTTTTGCATATCACATCTGTTATTGTGGCCTGATCAGCAAATATTTTCCTTCCCTCTAATAACGGCCCTTTAATCTTTTTTTAAAAAGAGAACTGTTACTCCTTACCCTGTCTCTGCAGTTTAGATGGAGCTGGCTCTATCCAGGGTTGACTTTATGACTTGGTCAGCCCAGTGAATGCAAATTCTAGAGGTCACTGAAAATACTGAGCTCTTTCCACTGAGGTTCTTAGAAGATAGCACGGTTGCCTGGATCTGCCAGTGATCACTTTGCCATCTTAGTATTAGCTAGCTGAATAAAATCAATCAAAAAGAACCAGCACTTAGAGATGGAGAGACCAAGTCTGGGGCAACCAAGCTGCTGTTTAAGTACTAGGATCCAGCTGAAGCTATAATTGTTCCCAGACTTCTTTGTTATGTGAACCAATAAATTTCCATTAATTCTTAAGTCGCTTATTTTTTGACACTTGCAAATATAAAATGTTGATTAATATACCTTTCTTATTTTAAATGTGATAGGATACTATAAAAACCTCAATCACTACTCAGGCATGAATTAGGATAAATTTGCCTGAGTTTAGCACATTTTTTAATATGGAGATAGATTATACAAATGGAATTTAAGCAAATATAAACCAGACTGCAAAAGAAATTTAAAACAGTAATTCCAAAACTGTAGATTCCTGAGAATAGGAAAAGAGTGTAAAGGTTATTATAGCATGATCTATTAATTTCCCAACACTGATACTACTCAAGGGGAGGCTGTGAAACTTGCTCAAGATGTTGCAGAGGTGTTCTTAGAATAGAGAATATATTAGTTTGATGTTCCTAAGGGTCATTCTGGTAGGCTGAAAAATAAACCTCAAAAGATATTCACATTCTAATCTGTGCAACCTGTGAAAGTTACTTCTTATAGAAAAAAAGACATTGTGACTATCATAACATTAAAAAATCTTGAGATGGAGAGATTATCCTGAATTATTCATGTGGGTCTTAAATCCAATCACAAATACCCTTTTAAGAGGTGGGTAGAGGGAGATTTGACTCCAGATAGAAGAGAAGGCAATGCGACATAGAGGTAGAGATTAATGTGGCCATGAGGCATGGAATGCTGGTGTCCATCAAAAGCTGAAAAAGGCAGGGAACAGATTCTCCCAGAGCCTCCAGAGGAAACACGGCCCTACTGATACATTGATTTTGACCCTTCAAAACTCATATCAGACTTGTGGCCTCTAGAACTGTGAGAGAATACATTGCTGTTGTTTAAGCCACTGAGTTTGTGATGATTTGTTGCAGCAGCTGCAGGGAAACTCATGCAATCAATCACAACTTCATTGTTGTGTGGGACTTTGATTCTATGCATTATTTCACATCCTTGACAAGTGATAATGATAATAATATTGGTAAACACTTTTTCAGGGCTTACCATGTGCCGTACAATATTCTAACAGCTTTATGTGTATTACCCCATTTTAATTTTACAATGACCCTATGACATAGGTACTGTGAGTACATCATTTTGCAGATAGACAAACAGAGGCTCAGAGAGGTTAAATAACTTCCCATGGTCACAAAAGTAGTACCTTGTAAAGCTAGGATTCAAACCCAAGTAATCTAATTCCTAAGTCTGTGATCTTAACTACTGTAGATAAGATAGTATCTGTATGTTTGACTCCTGCAGATGATGGGGAAAGGGCAAAGTCATCACCTACCTGTAAGGTGGGCTATCTTTTCATGTTCAGATGCCTCTATTTAGAAGGAGATTTTCCTGCTATCTATCCCAAAGATCTTCTTCTGTAACTTCCATCTGTTGTGAAGTCTTCTAAAGACACAAAGAATAAATCTAATCGGTGTTCCATGAAAGAGTTTATCACATCGTCTTAAGTTTTTTTCTTCTCTAAGGTAAATTTCTCAGTGTTTTAAACCATTCTTCAACTGACATAATATCCTGATGCCTCACCACCCTAACTCTCTGTCATAACATATGAAATGTCTGTTAATATTCTGGAAAGTGCTGGATCCAGAACAAAATGCCACGTTCCAGTTAGGCCAGCCAGCACAGAACGCAAAGAAACTATTACAACCTTTATTGACCTCGATTGACCTGGTTCTAAATCCCAGTAGACTGCCCTAAAAATACATTATTTGATTGAGTACCCATAAAAGGAAAATTATAGATACTTTCAATGTAAGGATAAGATCCATTGAGCATACACAAAATAATTCAAAAAAGGTTAATTTTAGGACGTCAAGCAAATAAATCAGATAATATAAAAAATTATCTTGCTATAAAACACATAGATACTCTGTTTAAAATATCACAAGGATTATTTTAAACGTATAGCTGAGCTCACAAGAAAGTAGTGAAGATCCCTAGGGGTCAAAAATGAATATGGAAGGGACTCAGAATGATGGCGCTACATCGCCCTGGTTTTATGCCTGGGAAAGGGGTTTGTCTGGTCTTAGTCAGCCCAGGGGCTTCTCTTTTAATAGCTGCACACATAGGAGATAAGACCTTAAACCTAGGGGCAACAGAGATTTGAAAATCAGACTCTCATCCTTAATTCAGGGCCCTGAGAGGGCTGCATTCTCAGTGAAATTGTTTTTCAGGTGCCCACTGGAACAGGGAGGTAAAAAGGAGGCTGGTCGGCTTTCACATTCCAGGTATGAGTAGTGAGCAAAAACCTCCCTTGAAAATTTTTAGCCAGAAGCCTACCTTCTTATGACTTTGGGTTTTATTGTATTCTGTCCTTGCAAAGTCCTGTATTCCTGAGGCAAGAAATTAACATAAAAAGTGGTCCTGGAGCACCTGGCAAAAGAAAATGAAAAACTTACCTAGATGGAAAAAAATTCAGCCCAAACCACACAGGAATCCCATGAATAAAGTCCCACTGAGGATGCTCATGCAAGATAAAATTATAGAACTCAAAAGGAAAATCTAGTATTCACGATAAATCAGCAGATTAAAAAAAACAGAAGGATAGACCCCCAAGAACTTCAGATAACAAAACAGCCAGAGATTATTTTTTAAGTATGCTTAAAATAATTAAAAAGTATGCTTAAAATAATTAAAAATGTATTGAAAACATGCATATAATTCTAATTCTTTCCAAAGGCCTACTAAAGTGATAGTAAACCTTTCTTCCCCAAGGCATAAATTCACAAATGCAAGAAAAAGAGAACATAAAATTTTGGAGTATGGAGAGCAGATAGACAAGTGATAATTGACTAGCAGATAAGAATAAGCTTAATTCCAAAGTAGCAATAAAAAAAGTCAAGAAGCACCCAACTTACCCTACAGATTGTACCAGACACCCAACTGTCAATGAGGCCCACCCATATGCTCAAAGTATTTGAATTCCACTCGCAAATGTAAACAGATAACCCAAGGATGAGCTGAAATCTGATAAAGAGGATGTAGGTGTCAGGCTGGACCTGAATTTCAACTCTGCAATTTAATGCCATATAACTTTAGACAAGTTATTTCTTATGTCTCAGCTCTATTATCAAAAAAAATTTGTGAAATTACAGCACTGACGTCCAAGAGTTAATGTGACGATGAAGTAAGTTAATATGTATAAGGCACTGAGAAGAGTAAGTGAGGAGGCATTTAGTAACTCTTCAATAAATGGTTGCTACTATAGATGGCATTTTGTATGAATAAAATTCTAACATAGGCAAAAATAAAGAGGCTGAAGCAAATAAGAGGAAATGGAGACTATAGGGGAAAAATATTTTAATTTTTACTATCCACAGAGAAATAAAATATCCTGGCCACTTGGTGTGGAAAACAAGAACAGCAACTTATTTTTCCAAAAAGTAATACTCAGAGAACAAATATGGTCAAAAGAAAGAATGAAAACTAGATTTCAAGGAATTCCCAAGAGCACTTCTGGAATGGTGGAGAATCGACATTTGAAAATTTAGTCCTCCTTAAAAGCAATAGAAACACCAGCAAAAATTGTCAAAATCAGCATAAATCTGAAATTAACTAATGGCATAAGAAGTGATTATTCAAGGAAAACATCCAATTCTCATAAGGACAATGAGGTTTGTGTTGTTCTATCTTGGCCTGTTCCCATCACTCTCTATCTAGCTCTACAGTAGCCTTGAGAACCACTAGTACAAAAATCAGAGGAGCTGTGCAAACCAGCATTCTTAGGGAGTCCAAATGGCATATTAGAAAATACGTAATTAATACAAATACAAACAGCAATGAAGAAATAGAGAAACAGAAAGAGCAAATGACATATGGATATAAATAACAAACATGCAGACTTAATTCCTGCTTAGGAGTAGTTGCATTAAATGTAATTCTACATAGCAGTAATTGCATTAAATGTAAATGGATTAAATACTCCAATCAAAAAACAAAGTGGCAGATGAAAAGTAAATCTCATGAAGATAGAGAAAAGACTGGCAATAACCAGAGGCTGGGAAAAGTAGGGGAAAGGGGAATTAAAGAGAGTCTGATTGATAGGTACAAATATATACTTAAGTAAAAGAAATAGGACCTGGTATTTGACAGCTCAGTAGAGTGATTCTAGTTAACATTAATCAATTACACATTTCCAAATAGTTAGAAGAGAATAATTTAAATTTTCCTAGAGTTAAAAAGAAAAAGATAAATACTAAGGTGAAGGATATCCCAATTACCCTGATATGATTATGTGAATGTACCAAATTATCACATGTACCCCTAAAATATGTACATCTAATATTTATTAATTTTAAAACTGTAAATAAATAAATAATTAAAAAGGAACAGTAACAACAAAAACAAAAAATGATTTAACTATATCCTGTCTATAATAGACACACTTTTGATTCAAAGACGTAGGTGGAAAGTAAATAACACTAAAAGACATACCACACAAACAATAACCAAAAGAAGCTGGAGTGGCTAAATTTATATCAGACAAAACCAACTTTAAGACAATATTGTTACTAGAGACAGAGAAAGACATTTTATAATGTTAAAAGGGTCAATCAATCAGTAATACATAGTAATTATAAACATATACTCAGCTAACAACAAAACTGCAAAATAAGTGATGTAAAAACTGACATAATTATAGTGAGAAATACACAGTTCAAAAAAATAGCTTCAGATTTCAAAATCCCACTTTCAATAATAAATAGAAGTACTAAACAAAAGATCAATAAAGAAATAAAAGCACTGAACAATACTATAAACCAACTAGACTTCGTGAAAATCTATAAAACACTCCAACCAATAAAAATCTATAGAACACTCCAACCAATAAAAGAAAAACATACATTCTTATCAAGTCCATATGGAACATTCTCTGGAATAGACATATCCTAGGACATAAAACAAGTTTCAATATATATAAATAAGAATTTATATCACATAAAATATGTTCTACAGTCATAGTGAAATGAAATTATAAATCAATAATAGACATTTGGGAAATTCACAAGTATGTGGAAATTACACAACAGAGCCCTAAATAACCCAATGGATCAAAGAAGAAACCACAAGGAAAACTAGAAATATATTGATGGGAATGCAAACAAAAACAAAACATACTATAATTGATGGGAGGCAGCTAAAGCTGTGCTAAGAGGAAATAGTAAAGAAGAGAGTGGGAACGAATGAAATAAATAATATAAGACAATAGAGAAAAAGGAATTAAATCCAAAGATGGGTCTTTGAAAAGATTAACAAAATTGACAAACCTTTAGCTACACTGCCTAAGAGAAAGAAAAAGAGAATGATCAAATAACTAACATTTGGAATGAAATAGGCGACATTATCACTAACATATGAGAAATAAAAAGGATTATAAGGGCATAGCAGGAATAAATATATGCTAGCAAATTAGATGACGTAGAGGAAATGGACAAATACTTAGTAAAACACAAACTACCAATGCTGACATAAGAATAAATGGAAAATATGAATACCTAAGAAAGTAATGAGATTGAATTAATGATCAAAAAACTTCTCACATTGAAAATCTCAGGCTCAGAGGTTTTCACTGGCAGATTCTACCACTTAACATGGAATTAACATCAAGCATTCACAAACTTCCAAAAATATATAAAAATAGGAAAAATTTTAAAACTTATTATATGAGAGTAATACTCTGATATGAAACCAGAAGACAGCACCAGGAAAGAAAACTATAGACCAATAATTCTTTTATACAGATGCAGAAACTACTAACAGACACAATCTAGCAAAAAGAATTACACATCACAGACAAGTGTTATTTATGCTAAGAAAGCAAGGTCAGTTCAACACAGAAAAATCAATGTAATATACCAAATCAATAAAATAAATGATAAAAATAACATGGTCATCTTAGATGCAAAAAATTTGGCAATATCCAACATTTTTTCACAATGAAAACATTTAACAATCTAGGAATAAAAGGAAACTTTTACTCCTAGTTAAAGGTCACCTAAGAAAAACTGACATTGTACTTAATGGTGAAAGACTCGAATGACTTCTGCCTAAGATCAGAAATATGACAAAGAGGCCTGGGCACAGTGGCTCACACCTGTAATCCTAGCGCTTTGGGAGGCTGAGGCAGTTGGATTACTTGACGCCAAGAGTTTGAGACCAGCCTGGGCAACATGCTGAAACCCTTGTCTCTACTAAAAATACAAAAACAAAAACAAAAAAATCTAAAAATGCAAAAAATTAGCAGGGTGTGGTGGCTTACGCTTGTAATCATAACTACTTGGAAGGCTGAGGCACAAGAATTGCTTAAACCCAGGAGGTAGATGTTGCAATGAACTGAGATCATGCCACTGCACTTCAGCCTGGGTGACAGAGTGAGGCCCTGTCTCAAAAAATCAACAACAACAAAGAAATATGATAAAGATGTCCACTCTTACCACTTCTATTCAACACTGTGCTGGAGGGTTTAACCTGAGTTCAGCAAGAGAAAAAAGAAAAAGGTATCCAGATTAGAAAAGAAAAATTAAAACTATCTCCATTCTCAAATGAAATATTCTCGTATATATAGAAAATCCTAACAAATCCACTAAAAACTATTAAGTCTAATAAATGAGCTCAGCAAGGTTACAAGATACCAGATCAATACACAAAAGTAAATTGTATTTATATACTCCAGCAATAAACATTCTAAAAATGAAATTAAGAAAACAATTCCATTTACAATAACATCATAAGGAATAAAATATCTAGGAATAAAATTAACAAAAGAATTGTAGGCCCAGTACAGTGGCTCACACCTGTAATCTCAACATTTTGGGAGGCCAAGGAGGGATGATCACTTGAGCTCAGGAATTCAAGACCAGCCTGGGCAAGAGGGCGATACCACGTCGCTACAAAAAAAAAAAAAAATACAAAAATTAGCCAGTCATGGTGGCACCTGCCTGCAGTCTCAGCTATTCCGGGGGCTGAGGTGGGAGGATCACTTGAACCAAGGAGGTTAAGCTTACAGTGAATCACAATCATGCCAATGTACAGTTTGGGTGACAGAATGAGACCCTGCCTCCAAAAAAAATTTAAAAATAAAAAAGAATTGTAATATTTGTATGTGGAAAACTATGATACGTTGTTGAAATAAATTAAAGAATACCAAATTGAATTGAAAGATATCCCATGTTCATCAATTCAAAGGCTAAATATTGTTAGACGGCAACTCACGAAATTTATCTATAGGCTCAACACACTCCGTATCAATTCCTAAGCATTCTTTTTTTGCAAATACAAAAAGCTGATTCTAAAGTGTGTTTGGATACAGACATTTAATGCTATGAACTTTCCTCTTAGCACCATTTCTGCTGTATCCCAGAGGTTTCGATAAGTTATGTCGCTATTATCATTCATTTCAAATAATTTCTTTTTTAGATGGATTCTCACTCTGTCGCCAGGCTGCAGTGCAGTGGCACAATTTCGGCTCACTGCAACCTCTGCCTCCCGGGTTCAAGTAATTCTCCTGCCTCAGCCTCCTGAGTAGCTGGGACTACAGGCGTACACCACCACACCCAGCTAATTTTTGTATTTTTAGTAGAGACGGGGTTTCATCATGTTGACCAGCATGGTCTTGATCTCCTGACCTAGTGATCCACCTGCCTCAGCCTCCCAAAATGCTAGAATTACAGGTGTGAGCCACTGCACTTGGCCTCAAATAATTTTTTAATTTCCATTTTGATTGCATCTAGGCATTAGAAGTAAAACACAACACCCAAATGGATCAAGTAGGTGCCCAGACACAAGAACTTACAGGCATCTCTCCTGCCTAGCTAACAGGGCTCTCTGCTTTCCCCCAACTTCCTTTAAAGGGATCATTCAGGCATTTTCCTACAAACTCTATTTGCTATGCTCTCTCTCTTTTTCTGTCTGCCTCTTCATTCCTGCCTTGTATGACCCAGAATGAAGGACTACCCTTCTGACTCATTACACCCTCCCTGCCCAGGATCTGTAAGTAAAAATATTTGAACTTATTTCATATTGTGGTAGTGCATTGAATTTGCACCTTCCATTTGAAGAGCTATAGAGGCTACCCTGAGCCAGCTTTTCTCTGGGACCCTCGGCAGAACACAAGGTCAGGCTCCCAGGGCCAGAGCAATGGTAAGGAAGGTATAAACTGGATATGGATCAGACAAGAACCACAGGGCATCTGCCAATATAAACAAATTTTCCATATGAGAAACCTTATGGTCATGACTTGTGCAACTAGGCATTAGACCACCTGCCAGGTAAAAAAGTATTCTGTGAAAGTCATACTGCATACACCCATGTCCAGCTCCCCTTCATTTCCCATTGGGGCATGCTTGCTAGCTACTCTAGTACTGAAACCCAGGTTTATCTGGAGGTTCTCAAAATAGTTAAACATATAGGTCACTGAAACAGAATTGACAATGTAGAAATTAGCACCTACATCTATGATCAATTGATTTTCTGCAAAGATGCCAAGGTAATTATTTAGGAAAGAATAGATGATTTCTCCACAAATGATGTTGGAATAACTGGATATCTATATGCAAAAGAATGAAGTTGGACCTCTACTTGATGCCATGTATAAAAATTAATTCAAAATTGATCAACCTAAATGTAAGAACTAAAACTATAAAACACTTAGATGAATATGTAGGATTAAACAAAAATGACAATGATTACTTGGATATGACACGAATGACAAGTAACAAAAGAAAAATATACAAATTAGATTTCATCAGAAAATATTTTGTGCTTCAAAGAACATCATTAGGAAAGTAAAAAGACAACACATGGAATGAGAAAATATTTGCAAATAATAAATCTAATAAGGGATTTCTATATAGAATACATAAAGAACTACAACTCAATAATGGCAATCCAATTTAAAAATGTGTAAAGATTGATTAAAAATTTATCTGAAGAAGATATACAGATGACCAATAAGCACATAAAAAGATGCTCAACATTGTTCGTCATCAGGGAAATGAAAATCAAAACTACAATGAGATACCACTTTATACCCAATAGGGTGACTTTGATGAAAAAAAATAGACAATAACAAATGTTGATAAAGATCTGAAGAAATGGGAACCCTCAACATTATTGTGGGATTTTATTTTATTTTTTTATTTTTTAATTTTTGTTGTATTTTAGGTTTTGGGGTACATGTGAAGAACATGCAAGGTTGTTGCATAGGTACACACGTGGCAGTGTGATTTGCTGCTTTTCTCCCCTTCACCTATATCAGGCATTTCTTCCCATGCTATCTCTCCCCATCTCCCCACCTCCCACTGTCCCTCCCCTATTTCCCCACCAACAGACCCCTGTGTGTAGTGCTCCCCTCCCTATGTCTATATGTTCTTATTGTTCATCTCCCGCCTATGAGTGAGAACATGCGGTGTTTGATTTTGTGTTCTTGTGTCAGTTTGCTGAGAATGATGGTTTCCAGGTTCATCCATGTCCCTACGAAGGTCACGAATTCATCGTTTTTGATGGCTGCATAATATTCCATGGTGTATATGTGCCACATTTTCCCTGTCCAGTCTATCATCGATGGGCATTTGGGTTGGTTCCAGGTCTTTGCTATTATAAACTGTGCTGCAATGAACCATGCTGAAAATTTTAAATTCTACTTAGATAAATGATAGAAAGAAGAAAGAGATAGATTATAC